>JBAMYA010021574.1:0-16693 GCA_037176975.1 Arrhamphus sclerolepis | reverse complement strand
AATCGTTATCTGTGACCACAACATTTCTATGCTTCTGTGCCGTTTTGAGTTATTTCCCTTTTTTCCTCTGAAAATAAGCCTGCCAAAATGTCCTTCAATTTGCACAGAAATCCCTTTTGCTATCTGCATATAACAATCTTCAGCTCCCTTTTTTCATTTCCAAAGAGGAATCCTCAATTCCTCTCCCCACTTCTCTCTGTAAGATGCAAGGCAAGGCAGTGAACAGTTGTTGTAATAACCACACTTAAAAAGGCTTCAATAGCTTCACTTTAAACTATCTGTAAATAATGAGGTGTGACATAGCTGCATCATCTGTCTGATGTTGCATTACTGCTTACCATTGTATTTAATGATACATTTCTGTCAGATGAGCATTTACATTGTGGGATAATGTGTCACGCCCCTTTTATTTGTCAAATTCTGAAAAATATATCAGCCAAGGATAAACCTGTGCATTCTGGCATATGTTTATTTCGCTTAACAGCTTGGCAACACAAGAGACTGGCCTGGACTTGGGTGGCTTTAACAAAACAATGACATGCAGTGAAAGACAATATTGAGTCTTTTCATGCAAGTCAACAAATGAACATATCTGTCATGACAATTATGTCAATCATTCACGTGCAGATTTTTAAAATGATCATGAAAGGCCTGAATAAAATACACTATAATTCAGCAACGACACAAACTTCAGTTTCCAGATGAGTAAAATCTAAGTTTGAGGTCAGCTGCAGCCATTAAACTGCCATATGTAACTCAAGAGTAAAATTATAAACTGTTTCTATTTATTTATTTAATATCACAAATAAAGTTCTTACAAATATGTACGTTCAGTCCCTAAAATGTTGAAAACTGTGACACCACCATGCACAGGTATGGAAAGGGCGCGTGATCCGAGTCAAATTAGCCGGAGCTAATCACGATAGCTATCAGTGACGTCGTTTGTGTATTAAGTATTTTGATAAACAACCGTCGATACTATTAGACACTCTGTCTTTATAAAGCCATGCCTGGACTATCGTGGTCCTCACCCTGTCGACTTCTTGCAGTTCACTGTATTTCGGACCCATTCATTCTCTTTAGCTCATCAGCTAACGGGTTAACTAAGCTTGGCAGAATTATTGTCTAATTACCTGCTCCTCAAGCCGCTGGATTTCCGCTTCATTTTCTTTCTCGTCCTCCGACGAATCGTCGTCTTCATCGTCTGAATTTTCTACACCCATACCCTCCTCGTCGTCTTCCTCCGACTCCATCTCTCTCTCGTCAATCCCTGCTTCTTCCTCCTCCATGTCTTGCAACTGCGTTTGCTCTGCGATGCTTGGCGCTGCCATGTTGAAAAGTCTGTCTGCCTGGTAACAGCCACAGCCTGACCGGTGTTGCGTCAAACTCCGTTTTCTCAACCAATGAGTCCCCTAGCCCCGCCCCCTTCATGAACAGCTACAGAAGCGCGCCCCCGCTGACAACTCGCCCACGAAGAGCGTGGACTGTTAAAGCTCATTTTTGATCACTTTTTACAGTATGGAAGTTAAATGCAGCGTTCGTGACTGTATTTTTATTTTATTTTATTTTTTTCAACCATAATAGCAGTAATTTGACGTCATGACATATTGTAGATATATAATCTCCCTTTAATTATCTTGTCAGTTTTAGATTATGTATTATTGGGGTGGTATTTGGAAGCGTTCATGAATACACATGACTATGAAAATGTGAAAGCAGCATCTGAACATTTTTACACATAAAATTGGCAGGGATTTATATATTCTTTAATCCTTGGAACTGCATAATGCATGTCGGAGGGGAGAGCTCCCCTCGCCGTTTAAAAAGGACGTGTGCTGGGGCGGAAGCCCAGGTCTGCAGGGAAACAGAATTTTATAGTACACCAGCAACACGATGAGGGCGTAACTTTCCACACACTGGCTGTTAGAGGGCGCTACTTCGTTATGAAACCTCATTTTCAGCTGTTTGTCAACAAAAGTGTTCGTCCTCGTTCGTGCGCACTCGTCGTTTTCCGTTCGCAGTCATCGTAGGATCATGGCGATGGCGTCCTTACGAAACCCTGCGTCCTTGCTGTTTTCATTTAACAAGAGGTTCTTTAGGTCCGAGCTGACAGTGCTTTGTTCATATCACAAAAAGGTAACCGATTGACGAATATCTTCAGACTGTTCTTATAAAGAAATACACATTGGCTTTGCTCAGAGGTAGATTTGTTGTTAGTCAGAAGTCGTAGCTAAGTTTACCAACAGTGTCCTTTCAATTTAGCTCACCTCCTAGCAAAGAGCAGTTAAAATATATATGTACGCTTGTTGTTCTCCCCGAAGGTGGTGGACCACTACGAAAACCCGAGAAATGTTGGCTCTCTGGACAAGAACTCTAAAAGTGTTGGGACTGGTCTGGTGGGTGCACCAGCCTGTGGTGATGTTATGAAACTTCAGGTGAGCTGCGGATCACAAAACTGTCGGCAAGACTTCAAATGCTTCGATGTATTACAAACTGTTAGACTCTGTTTATTCCAGATCCAAGTGGACGAAAATGGAAAGATAGTGGATGCAAAATTCAAAACGTTTGGCTGCGGATCCGCCATTGCCTCCAGCTCATTAGCAACAGAGTGGGTGAAGGGGAAGTCGGTAGGTTTTCCCAAAACAGTCGATGAAAATGGACTCAGTGATCGATTCGAATTGTTCGTTTTAGGGTCTGATTAAGCTGCTTTCGTCCTTCAGGTTGATGACGCTCTGAAGATTAAAAACACAGACATTGCCAAAGAACTCTGTTTGCCTCCAGTCAAGCTTCATTGTTCCAGTAAGTCCCACTACATTGTTATTTAACACAGTGTTGCAGTGAAATGAACCCCCCACCCCCCCCAAAAAATAAATAAATAAAATAAAATAAATAAATAAATAAATAAAAGCAGTGTCAAAAACAGTTTGGGTGACTATGGTATAATAGTTTATATACCATAGTATTATTATTACTATTAAATTGGGTGCTTGTTTCTGACATTGGAACTGGCAACCCGTGCACAAAGTTCTGTCACTGCATGCAAAATCGTAGGTGTACTGTATTTCTGATTGGCTTTTATGAACCCCTAAATCTGCTCGATTATGTAAGCAGTAATTTTAAATCTGACCCACCGCTTCAAAAATTGTTTTTTGATATGTGTTTCCTCTGTTGTTGTTAGGTTTTTTTTTTTGGTTTATATATATATATATATATATATATATATATATTTGATTTTTTTTTTTTAATCACATGTTACACCAGTTTAACAAGAAAATCTTATGTGAAACTCCTGTTTGCTTGGTGTGGAATGTCAATGTAAAGAATTCACTGCAGGTTATCCATTGTCACGGTGTTTCTAAAACCCTTACTTCATCTCTTTCAGTGCTTGCAGAAGATGCCATAAAAGCAGCCCTTTCGGACTACAGACTAAAACAACATGACAAGAAGGAGGAACTTGCCAAAGCCAGCAATTAAATGATTTTTCACAGGACTATGGGATATTACATTGATGTGATTTAAAAAAAAAAAAAAAAAAAAACACACACACAAATCTCTCACCATTGCAGCGCAGTGCAGTGTAGTGTGATTGATGAGTTATGGCAACAGTTTGAGTTACAGCATCAGGTCTTGTAGTCAAGGGGGTTCTGGTATCTTTGCACAAGGCTCAGGTGCTATATGCTGATGGTGGTTGTCAATGTATTTGGCTTCAGATGATCAGAAATATTGATGAGTTTGAAGATGGATGTCCTGAGTTGAATGCTTGACTCTGGTCCTTAATTTGTAATGTGAGCCATATACTTTTCTTACTTTGCAGTAATTCTATGCATATAACAAAAATGAGATCTTTAATAAAGCAGGCATAATTGAGTTGATGTGTGTTTGTCCTTTTTATTTTTTGGAGTCTGAGGTTTTATTTTGATTGTATAAAACGCTGTTAGACAAGTAACTAAAGTTTATGCATACAAAAGAAAACTTTGTACCACAATTTCCTTACAGTGAATAAAGTTATATAAAAAAAAAAAACTTAAAATTTCTGCAGCTACAGTCACCTTCCAGACCCCACATCAGCCGGGGCCACCCGCTGTTGGTGTACAAGTATCTTTTTCAGCACAGTTAACACTGCCAGCATTACAAGCACTAAAATTATACAGAGCACTGCCAGCAGAGAGATGATGACTGCAGAGTCCCCCTGAGGGTTAAAAGTAGGTGAGAGTTTGTCTCTGTTTGTTGATGGCAGATATGGTGTCCCGTCATCAGACGTGGCATTACTCTGCGGATACATAGTTGTAATGTTTTCCCTGCATTTCTGTTCCTCTTCAGGGACAGAAGTAGTAGTTTCTAAATGGGATGGGCTCGATGTTTGGGTCTTGTTTAAGGATATGCACTCTTCATAGGTTAGAGTGTCTAAAGAGTAGTGAAAGACCCAGGTCTGATGAGATTTTTTAACAGTATGTGCTTTAGAAGCAAAAGATTCTTTGGGTATTTTTTTCAGCCAGTCTCCCAAATCCTCCTTGTATTCACATGAGCTTTGATCTGTTGGTTTTGCTGTCCCTGCAACATTGAGATCAAGTTGATGTGTGCTGTCATTTTGCTTCAGGACACACGGGCAGATCGATACGACAGAAAGGTTCAGAAGCAGGTGCTCGGCCAGATGGGCTGGCTCTTTGCACACCAGGTCTGTAGCCATCTTCAGCCTGCCACTCAGCAGCCACCGATAAAGATACAAAATGTTGCACTTGCACACCCACATGTTGTTGGTGAGGTCCACAGATCTGAGATGTGGTAGGCTGTCAAAGGTGTTCTCTGGGACTGAGCGCAGACAGTTGCTGTTGATTTTCAGGACCTGCAGGTTGACCAGTGCAGACAGTGAGGGCAGGGCCAAGGATGAGATGCAGTTTGCCGAGAGGTCCAAATGTGTCAGTGATGGAGGGAGGTTGACGGGGAGGCTTGTAAGTTTGTTCCCCTTCAGTGTTAACACCTGCAGTCTGTTAAGGCTCAGTAGCGCCCCAGGCTGGATGGCACGGATACGGTTGTCTTCTAAATCTAGGCGAGTTAAATTTTTCAGCTGCCTCAGGACACCAGATGTGATATAAGTTATGCGGTTCTCCTGCAGCAGTAGGGACTCCAGGCTTGGAGGCAGACCTCGAGGGAAGCGAGCCAGCAGGTTATGACTGAGGCTGAGCTCCTGAAGGCCAGAGAAGGACCAGAGCAAGTGGTCCACATTACAAAGCTGGTTTTTGGCTACAGACAAAGCTGAGGTGCTCAGAGGGACAGAGCGAGGGAGAGAACTCAGGCCCAGAGACTCGCATAAAACCAGAAGTCCTGGGTGAGGACAGCAGCAGCCAGGGGGACATGGAGACAGAGCAAAGCAGGCCAGAGGACAGATGTAGAGAGCGAGGAGGGCTTCACATCTGTACCAAAGCATGACTCACTGTGAAGAAAAATGGAGGAGGAATGTGCACTTTAGTCACATCTCGAGGACGGTACTAAACAATAATCTGATACCTCACTTACTTTTACCAAAAGAGGTGTCCCAAAAGAGCAGTTTTGTTAAACATTTGAGGTTGTAATTGATGGCTTTATTGAGGGTCATTGATTATTAATTGTTAACACTTAATCTGTTCTCACAAATGTTTAATTCTGTTGTAGAATAAGAAATAAGCATTTCATTCTTTTGAAAGAGTTAGAGGAGTGAAATGTTCAAGTCAGATCTCTTTTAATATTTACATGTACAAAGTTTTGTTAAAATAATTGTTTGAATGTGTCTACTAGTGAGAGGAGGTGTGGTTCTGCCACATGAATAATAATCTGTCTGCACAAGAAACAGGCTTTCTGCCTAAAGAGGATTGCAAACAGATTGGCTGTATGTGTAATTTGATTTTATTAAAGTGGGTACTTTAACTCAAAACACAACCTTTGATAAACCAAGCCAAGTTGTTTTGTTAGTCTAAGCTTCCCCAACAGCAGCATGGTACTAAAAGTACTAGAAGTATGGAAAATAATGCGTCAGATAATCTCTGTGACGGACTAACAGCATTTCTAGGATGTAGACTGACTCCAGAAGACAGACGGAATAGTTTCCAGACCCCAGTCAGAACCTCGTAATCAGGAATAGGATTTTAAAAAGATGGTTGAATTAATGAAAGAATGCAGTCAACTTATTTCATTACTGCTGCTAATTCACAGCCATAACTGTTTTCCTCACCTCGGCTTGATTACTGATTGCACACTCCTGACTGCTTCACCCCGAAGTAAACAACAGTGTAACAACTGTTTCTGTCCAATTTGAGATCATTTCTATCAATGAGTGTGACTGTTATTTTGCAACATGTCTCAAAAGAATCATCTGGAATATTTGAATGTAATGATGAACATTTATTAATGGTATTAGTAAATCAGCTGTTAGAAATATTCCTTTTTACAAGCTGAAGACCCAAAAGATGTCCCATTAATAAAACCATTATTAACAAAGTCCAGTTTCCTAATCTAGTGTGACTAAACTTACCATTCTTCTGCTCCTGTGCTGTCTGCTCCTCTGAAGAGATGGGCAGGAGTGTGTCCACCGTGGCTCTCTACAGATAACCACTGCTGTTCAGAATTCCAGGCTGATGCTCATCAAAGTTTAATGATCGCCTTAAGGTGCTGTATTACCTTTTCTAGATCCTCTTCACCATGCACCTTGATTGAAAGGTCTAATTGTTTGTCATCAACAGAGAAGAGAGTGAAACTACAAAGGTGCTTTGAAAGAGGGTTTGTAGTGTGTTTTTTTTTTTTTCTTTTTTAAAGAAACACACACACTGAGGCCACGTCCTTTTAAATCAGCCGTAAAGTGACTTATGTGAAATAAAATATTGCTGGGAGCTTGTGTGTTCACATGCTTTCCCATCACCTGCTGGGTGGAGTGAAAGTGGAGGGGTAGTATTTTCTCAAATTATTTAGCGCCTCGCTGACAAAAGAGCAGGGAATCTGACCCGAACGTCAGGCTCAGTCACATCTCCCGTTTCAGTCGCCGTGCATGTGTTTGAGTTGCTCTGCTGTCATGTCTGTTTGATCTTTGATAGTCTGACTGACTAATGATTCAGTCTAAACAGTTTTACTACTGTTTAATCACCTCCTTATATGTTCCATATGAATTTAAAATGTAATCATGATGTGCCACTGTCACAGTGGAAGTAGAGATGAGATTATAAAACAGTTCTTGAATGTTTTGATTTTGACTTTTTTAAAAATACATATCTGAAAATTAATTTTATCCTTTAATTTAAGCCCAACTGACAGATTGAAGGGTTAGATGGAGGATGAATCGCTGTGGTGACCCCTGAAAGGATCAGCCGAAAGAAGGAAGACGAATGTAACCCCAAGTGGAACAAATCAGTGCCCCCACGATTTATTCACACAATACATGAGCTCTTGTTCCGTGGCAAAGGGCTCTGTATGTATCTGGATTACAGCTGTTGAAATATTTAAACAACCTTGTTCATCTGCCAACGAGGACAAGGGGCCTCATGTACCTTCTTCTGAAGTCCTGCTGTTGGGGGCAATGTTACGAGTGGTCTCAACAAGACTGTTCAGGAAACTGTGGAGGAGTTACTGTAATGTTTGCAAGTGCTGAATTAAAGCACAGCTTAATTCTCATCACAGAGCTGACTGTCATAAATATCACGTTAGGGTAATTACCTTAAAATAGTCAGCCATGATTCTGAGGTCAAAGCAGCTCCAAATTATAGATTTCCAGTTGAACATAACATGTACATAGAGAACATCTTTTATTTTTGGAACTTCCTCGCCTTTCCTAATGTTAGGTTTCCTCGAGGCTGTGTTTGTGTTTCATCTGGCTCTGTTTCCACCATGTACACGGCCGCGCTTACAAAAATGACAGACGCACCCCCATCAATAATTTTTATTGAGCATAAGAAAGACAAAACTGTCATTTTGTAAACAAGAAAACTGTCACAGAGGAAGTAACGATCTGAGGTTCAGTTAAAAAAAGGAAAAAAAAGAAAATAGGAAATACTTTAACATGACAAAAATAAAGTCCCATTTTACTCTCAAACATGAGTAATGGGACAGTGAGTTATAGAATGTCAAATAGAATCAGATTAATATGCAAAAATAAGCCAACCAGCCACGCCTATACTGTACTTTTTTGAGTCATTTTAAATCTTTGCATTATATTTATAAAAAAGCAGAACATATCTCATATGTAAATATTAAATATATATATTAAAAAATGAAATCTAATTATTGTTTACTAATACTCCTGCTGTTAATACGCTAGCCAGCTGATGGCAGATCAGAATTATCAACCAAATAAATATGGAACTAAAACAAACATATTAAAGTTATGCATGCTTTTATTCACATGCGCTATCTGAAAATAAAATATATGAAAAATGGATTCTTAAGTAATACAACATCATACAACACACAGTAAGAGAGAAAACAAAGTACACCCTCTTTCAATTTTGAGGTTTTATGTCTTTGAAAAATAGAAATCAAAATATCTGGTCCTCACCAGGTTTTAAAATACAAAAGTACACCTTTACTGCTTCCACAGGTATTAGAAGTGGAAGCAGCAGCCAGGTGCTGTTAATGAAATGCACTTGATTAATGATAAATATCAAGTGTAGGCTCCTCTATAAGGAGCAGAAATTTTGGCAGTTTGATGGTCTAGCGCCCATTCAGGTGGATATTAACATAATGCCAAGTAGGAAAGATATCAGCAATGAACTTAAAGAAACAACTGCTCATCGACCTGGGAAGGGTTTAAGATTATTTACAAACAACTTTGTGTCCATAACTCTACAGTGAGAAAGTGTATTCAAATATTCCCATAAGTGGACATCTTATAAACTTCTGATGATGGAATGCTCAGTAAAACTGCAAAAATCCAAGAACTATGTACATCTCAGATTCTACAGGCCTCAGTCGGCATGTTCACTGCAAGGCTGACAGATCGATCCCCAGCCCCATCACGTGGCCCTGGGCAGGACAATGAACCCCAAACAGAAAAATGGGGACGTCAGATCCATAAGATGTGGGGGGATTACAGTCATTAAGTCGACCATGAACTCCTTTTTAGACCAACATTATCTAGAGTCAGTCTGAGGGCTAAAGCTTGGCTGAAAAGGAGTCATGCAACAGAACAATGATTCCAAACACACCTACACATCTGCAACAGAATGACTGGAAAAGAAAAATATTAAAGGTGTTGCAGTCTGTTTTTCATAAACTGCCTCTGCATTTTGACAGATCTTGTTAAATAACTACACCATGTAATAAGTCATGTGTTGTCAACTGTTTTAACTTTAAAACAGGTAAGGACCAAATGATTTTTCACAATTATATTCCTGATATGGAAAAAAACCCCCAGAGAAACTGGGAGAGGGTGTGCTTCCTTTGTCACATGACTCTATAACAGCATTGCGCAGAGAAAAAAAAAGAAGATATGAAAGTAAATATCAAAAGAACAGTTGTTACTCATCAAGTTTACTGGCACTTCATTGTGATTTATTTACAGCACCAACGATTTTGCTCTAAACGGTTAAACCAGCAGTAAGGCTCTTAGCTGTTTGGAAAAGCAGCACGTCACACTGAGGGGACTGTTGTGGTCGGGAGTATGGAGAGATGTAGTTCCCGGTGATAAATGCTGCCCAATAATTGTCTTCTTAAAAACTTTAAACATGTTCCTGTGTTTAGTCTTCCTCAAGATGTTATTCATGGGAATAGCTATTATCTCAGTGAAATGATGCTGCCTCGGTGGCACAGCGGTGTTGTGTTTGGTGGTGGGGAACAGGTGGTACTAACCACCAACACAAGCTACTGGATGACTACGGGTGATGTGGAGCACTACTTCCACACAACTCTTCAAACGGCAGAAATCAGGCATCTTCAGTCGTATCTGCTGGATCGTTTTTTTGGACTATGAAATGTTCAAATAAATTCTGACACTATTATGTCAAATTTGCACACAGGTATGTATTGCAGTCATACACGTGTGCATGCACATTATTTTAAATGATCTTCAGCTCCTAGTGTGTTGCCTTTGTACTGTTTGCATTGTTTCATCCTCACTTTTCTCACACACTCATCTGTTCACTGTTTACCTTCACTTCTCGAGCATTAACTTTTTTTTTTAATCTGTTATTATTTTATTGCATGAGAACAGTGTCACATTTCTTGTATTTGTAAACAAACTTTACATATGTATGAAAGCCATTCATTTGAATCTATTTCCCTTCATATGACATTTTAACTTGTTTTGCCCAAGTGTGTGGAATAGCGTTTTGGTCTTAACCTGTTCCTTCAAGATTCTCGATCATGCCCTAGTGGTGGGCTTTCTTCAGGTGGCAGGTGCAGACCGGCTGACCGGAGCTGGAGCTGTGCTGCACCTCCTCCCTGCTCTTCACCTGCTCTTTGTATTTAGGTTCCTCTCTCCGCTTTTCCACCTCTTCTGCATCTCTGACCTTTCTGACCTCCTGACGAGGTGACGACCTTACGTCCCTGCCCTTTTCTCCGACCAGAGCCTTGGAGGGCATGCGCAGGTGTTTGGGGGAAGCCATGCTCTGAGTCTGAACCCTCTTCACATGGTCCACACCTTGCGGTCTCTCCTGTTGCTCGCTAGGATGATTGCTTCTTCCAGTCTTACTGGCTGTATACTTCCTGGGTGCCTGAGGAGGGGGCTTGTAGGCCTCCAGCTTGCGCTTATGACTCATGGCAGAGGCACAGCAGATGATGAAGACCATGACGATGAGAAGGGAGGTCACAACGATGATGATGAGCATATGCTCCTGCAGAAAGTCCACCACTCGGCTCAGGACAAAGTCTTTCAGGCGGATCATGGTGGTGGTGATGGTGTTGGTGAGTGTGGGAGGCTCTGTGACAGCGGTCACATGAACAGGTGCTCTGGTGGAGAAAGACGTCGGGAAAATGAGCTCCAGCCCGGCGTCATCTCCGCTGCCGTCCATGGAGAAGTTGTAGAAAAGAGGACTGCAGTGGCACACACTGCAGCACAGCCAGATCAGGGTCACAGAGGTGACGTGAAAAGCCAAGTGGGACTTCATCTTCTATTGTTAGTTCTGCAACAAAAACAAATAAAAACTTTGTTTGTTTGTTTTTTTTGTTTTGTTTTATGAAAATATAGTGGCTAAATGTCCCGATGAATAACTCAACAATTTGTAAATACCACAAGTTACTGTTGGATGAAAAGCAGTCAGGAAGCTTTTAGAAACAAGTGTAAACTGCTAACTTTTATCCCTCTGAGGTTTTTTTTTTCTATCCATTAACACAATAAAAAAAATCAGGATGTTTAATTCATACAGTCATAATACAAAGTCAAAAGGTGTGTTTTCCGGAGCCGTCTCTTTGTTGTCTGCACACTGTGCAGTGACGAGGTCTCCTGTTTTAAGCTATTGTTCGTTTATGTGCTCAGCTAAACTGAAGCTCTGTTTCTAACTGTTCAACCAAACATATCTAAAGTGCAACTCCTCTATCCATCTCAACTCAGGTTTTTCTAGGTTTTCTGCTTCTCCCCATCCTTCAGCATATCTATTTTAGCAGGCACCAGAGTAGCCATTACTTATTTGGGGTGGAGACAGCAAGTTTGGTGCTGAAGGCCTTATAATTTGTAAAGTAGAGGGAGGCCACCCATCCACCACACCAAAGCCAGGAGGAAGCTATATTCCAAAGAGAGCACAGAGGCGTGGGAGACATGCGGCTGTGGCCTCTATATTTACACTGGGCAACAGCTGCTGCATAACCGCCCACAGCAGCCCAGACCTGATGTGAAACATTTATGCCTCCAGGAAAACCTGAATGTCCTAACAGTACAGCTGACTGAATAAACCTCCCAACCCAAAGTTATATGATTCTCTCCATTATTCTGTACAGTTTCCCTTCCTGAGGATCAAAGCTGCAAGCAGTGAATGTTGAACAATTCTTAATCTGCTTAACTCTTACCAGAGTGTGTAATTATACAGCTGTAAAGAGGAGCCTCTAATCAGCATCATGAAACAGTGAAGCTGCTGCTGCTCCAATTTACACTGAACAGTGTGAACCATCTGCTCCATGTGTGGTCGAACATGCAGCATGTTTTCCACTGGACCACAGCATGGGCTTGGTCTTCATCCTTGGGTGTACAGCTGTGGGACAACCCTGCCCCTCAAATCCACTTAATTACAGCTAAAATTATTATTATTTTTAAATGTACATATATATATATATGTATATATTTTGCATTATCGCACTGAGATTAACAGGTATTACATTATGAGTGAAGGGCATCCAGAAATGTAGTATGTTGTTTATTCATTTTATTAAAAAAAAAGTTTCTTTGCTCTGTTATTTTCTTTAAGTTTCTATAAAATTAGAAAGCCAGTTCCACAAAGAGGAAAATCCATGACTGTGGCTCAATAAGGTGTGACGATATTTAAATCCATACTCATCTCAAAGCTACACTTCCTGTCTGTTACGTCTGGAAATCCAGAGGTTAGATTATTTAAAATATGATTTTATTATGTACGCAATCAGCCTCTTCTGCTGCTAAATGAACTTCCTTTTGTCTTTGGGAATCAGATGCCAGCAGACCCAGGACAATCACCTCAGTCCTAAGCAGTTTTTGCAGGATTTCTCTTTTTTCTTTTGGAATTCAAAATATTCATAACTCTAACATAACCAAGGTGGTATCTGAAAAATGCATTTGAGGTATCCCCAATAAAAGTATTAATTATTAAGACATAAAGCCCGTCTGACTGCACCAAACTTTTAGTAAAATCCATTTTCATCTTCCTGTCCTTTTAAGACACAAACACAAATCTGCCTCCCACAAACCTAAATAGAACAGAATCCTTATACACCAGTACGAACGTGTATGGGTCTCCTTAAAAACTGGTTCTGATGGAGGTCACACTTTGTTGGTAGAGTCATCGGGGGTTTCATACTCAGCTGATTTAGAGGTCAAAGTTACAGGTTTTTCTGTGACTGATGCCAATTTCTAGAAAATGGCCAAAACTGAATAATCTGTCTACATCTATATTATTGCTAGTTTCTGTTTGTAGAGTGTTGCACATCTGGTTACTTTGAACTGGTGTTACTTTCTGAAAACGAGTTAGACTGAACGTTTTTTACAGTTAGAAATGTAGTCCGGTGAATTACAAAACACATACACTAATGAATCTAAACACTTTAAACACCAAAACACTGAAATTATTGTAAACAAAAAATACAAACTACTAGATTTAATACATCTCCAGTGTAAATAAAATGGTTTTTTTCTTATTTAGTATTTACTGTTGGTGAATTCAAACTCCACACACAATAAAGCAGTGCACCTTGTGCTCTCTGCAATAAAATGAGATGCTGTTTATTTTTAAGTTTTCAGATCCTACTGATTTTTATTTAAAGATTAGAATGATGAATTTGTTCTTGTTAAATAAGTAAACTACACGTCATACTTATCCATATTTCACAAAAGGTAAACTGTGACCCTGAGAGAAGAAGAAATGGATTTAAATATTTTTCATTTCAAGATTAGTGGAATTAAAGAAAAAAGAGCTTGAAGAACATGCAAATGTTGGCTTAATTTATTAAATCAGGTAGCTGACATGACTTAAAACTACAAACAGAAAAAGGTAAAGTGAATAAATAGGATAATTCTAATAAAAAGTAAAGAGGGACACCTCTGCCTTCTCCTGGTAACAACTTCAAATACGAACGTGAGCGTATACTTACTGAATGCACTGAGCTCGGTTTGTCTTGTCAGCAGCCTGCAGGATGAAGAAAAATGGATGGTAGCAAGAGGAAAGGGAGAGTGAAACTTCCCAAGCATTCGCCCGCCCTGCAAAGTTATACAGACAGGATTTTTTTGAAAAACCAGCTCTAAAAAGACTCCTCACAGCAACCTGATGCCCATCCCATCATCCTCAGCTTCCCCTCCTCCTTTCTTAACCTCCCATATTCCCTTTGCATCCTTTAAAGCAGTCATTTTGAGTTTTCTTTTTTTTTTTTATGCCAGTTCTTTAAGAAAGGTTCACCATGTAGAAGTGGCACAAAGTGAGCCCTGTGTTACTTTATCTTGGAATTATAAATGAGCAACTTAAATAGCTGCTTTTACAAATTGTTTTTTTTAAATTGCAATGGAAGACTGCAGTAATTCACCACATTATACTGTATTTATTCATTCGAAATTTGGGTCCAACAGTTGCAAAGATGTTGCAAGAGACACATCGGTCCCATGTTTTAGAAGAGATGGTTATTTCTGGGTTTGGTGGGGCGAGTCTCACCAAGAGTAGTCTCTGCCTCCCACTGAGTCCTCTCTAATTAGGTCCACGTTGATTACAGCCTTACTCTACAAGGCAGCAGAGGGAGAAAGCGCCCATTTCATCCCAAAAAGCCCAAGATTACAGTCAACATATAAAATTCTTCATACACCTATCCCTGAATTTATCTCCAGATATGCAGGACATTTATTAATGGCTGCTTACAACTTTTGTTAATCAAGTTATCAACTAAAAAACTGCAGCTGATCAGAGAGTTTAGTGTGACTGGCTTTCCAGCAAAAAAGCAGAAGTCATGATTCTGTTGGAATGAAAGCATTATTTCAATGACTCAAACAGTTGAAACTAAAATTAAAGCTCTCCAGGAACCCAGTACACAACTTCTATGTATCTAACTGCTGTAACAGACTTGTGATTGGTGCTGCAAAAACGCTAGTTTCATTTTGGGTTATATCAAACACAACAGCAGGACAACCAAGAGCAACAAAAATTAGTGATATTTTGTTTGTGCACATCAAACTATACAAGTTTAAAATTCAGGGACTGCTGTATAAGGCAGGTTTTCATGGCATAACTTTGGATACAGGAAACACTGGTGGGGGCAAATAGACGGCAATAATTCCTATAACAACGACTAAATCTATGCTAGGGCTGTAAATATTTAACCTTCCAAAATATGATGCAATAGGGCCCACAGGTATTATATAAGAAAGCCTTGGTATTGTTCACACAAGTGAAATACCCACTACACAACTTTTGTTGTGTAGTGGGTATTTCAGACATGATCTACAGCAAAAACAGTCCCGTACTAACAGAACATTTTCAGAGAAAGGGTGCAAGAAAAACGTATCTATTAAAGGACAGGGTAAAAAAAAAAACAACTGGACTACGATGACTACGACTGTCAAGCTAATCCCAAACATTTTTGATTTATATGTTCACAAGCTAAATAATTACACTGGAAGCTCTAAACACAGTTTTTCTTTTGACTAAATACCACCTAGATTACATGTACATTAATTATCCAATTTCCTTGGGAGTAATTATAATAGGAGTAAAAACTGATATTGAATAAATGTGTGTATCGGCGTGAGTGCAGGAAGAGCTCTCTCTCTCGCTGCTTTGCTTTGTAAAACATTTGGACACCGAGTGGTTCCTGGACTAGAAATAGGGCTATATATATGTACATTGTTGTACAAAATCAAAACTGACCCAGGGGCCCATTTTAAAAAGTCTTTATTCATTTTCTTATCAATGTTTCATACTTGAAGCAAGAATATTGAACAAAAATGCTGCGCAGATCTCCACAAGGCTTTCATCCCAGTTGGTTTTTGTCAGGTTTAGTTTTTCTTGACATGGAGGTTCTCTTTTTCTGATGATGTATTCTGGCAATGTGCACAAGGGGCACAAACGGGGAAAACATTTAAAACCCATAACCCATACAAATACCCTTTTCAGCACAACCACGGAAAAGAGAGGGGGGGGAAAAAAAAAAGAAGACACCAAAACATCTGGTCATGTTATTTACAGAGCATTCACTCATTTCTCCAGACCTCAATTATAAACACACATCTTTCAACTGCACCTTTTTTTTTTTCCTCCAACCTACATTGTCCCTTTGGATTTATATATACTTCTACTCTTCCCACCTGTCATGCCAACAATCCCATTTAAAAAGAAAAAACAAAAACCCAAACCTGTGTAGTGACAGTCTGACATACAAGATACAGCAGTATAGTTTCTGTCAAATACACACACAGATTTCCTTTCAGCAATATTTCATAACTCACTGCTCAAAGTGCATTTCAAAGCCATACTGACTTATACGGCTGTGCACTCAGCCACCACATTCTTGGTTTGAAATCCTTTTTAAAAGATGTTTTAATACCCGTACCAAGATGGAAAGTGTCAAAATGTCAGTGGCTCAATGATCCTCATGAACTGCGACCACTAACGCTGTCCAGTGTACTGTGGGATGGATTGGCAGTACTTCACGATGTCATACAGCTTGGTTACAGTACTTTAGGAACAGGATGTTAGTATCAAGTGTAGCACCTCAAAGTGGTTTTAAATCTATACATCTCTCAACTCCTCTATTTACTACATAAACTACTCACACAATACACACTTCCAGGGTCACCTCTATGGCACTTTCAGATCTTTACAGTGGCAACTATTGAGGAATGCAAAACAAAAACTGAACCATTATCTCAGATTCCCACGGAGAGAAAAATCTAAAATACAATTTAAAAAAAAAAAAAGAAAGTTTTTTTTACTTTTATTGGAGAAAAAAAAAAAAAAAAAAAAAAAAAAAAAAAAAAAAAAAACCAACCTGTTCTCCCCTCTCCCCACTCGAAAAAACACACCTCTAACCCCCATTCACCCCCCTGAATTGGGTGGGTTGTCTTTTTTTTTGAAAA
>JBAMYA010021563.1:0-16693 GCA_037176975.1 Arrhamphus sclerolepis | reverse complement strand
TATCATATCATATCATATCATATCATATTATATTATATTATATTATATTATATTATATTATATTATATTATATTATAATAATTATATTGTGCTTCTCAGACCCACAACAGTCTTATAGTCTTCAGAGTTTAAAATCTTTATATTCACTTCAAAGGAATTATGATTTTTTAAGAGTTATTTTATTAAAGAAACTTTATATTAACTTGCAGCTTGTCCAGAAGAAGCAGCCAGATATGCAAACTCAGAGCAGTGAAAAGTGACGTAATTCAGCGAACGGCTGCACCAGTTAACCTCAGAGCTGCTCCAGCAGAGTTCAGCCGGTTCCTCCTCAGGCAGCCGCGCTCTCAGCTGGTCAGGCGTGAAAGTCTGACACCCTGCAACCACAACTCCTACAGGGGGGAGGCGACCTGACCTCCCCCCTCCCCCGAAGAGATGCCTCATGGGAACAACAACAAGCCTGTCACCTGCAGAAGTAAGAGCGCTACTAGATGCTCTGGATCTGGATCTGTAAGTTAAGGAAACCCCACTTTAAAAAAATACATTTAATTAATTAGAATTAACACTGAGGGTTAGTCCCTCTGAGAGGAATCAAACTGAGGCTCCTGAAACTGCTGAAAGTTCTTTAAAAAGTCATAAAAATGTTTCAAAACTGGTTTTACCAGTTTGCAAAATTTGTTATTGTACAGTTAAAATGTCACAATTTATACGATTAAAGATTCCACTTTTCAACAAAAAGCAGCTCAACAGGTTTTTTCTTCTGCTGCTTCTTCTTCTTTTTTGGAGGTGCAAAGTTTCAATGGGGGGGGGGGGGGTGAAAAAATAAAACTAAAAAAAATAAAACAAAATAAAAAGTCTGTACAAACAATCACGTAGAAGTTTCTGAGGGTTCGATCATACGTCTACAATCAGGTGCAGCTGCTGGATGAGAAAGGACCCCTGAAGCTCTTCATTCCTGCTGTTTCAGGGTTTGGTTCTGCTCCAGATCATAGTCCAGGTTTGGGTCCCTCTGTAGCTCAGACTACATAGACTAAAGTGTGGCAGGTGTGGAGATGCGACGCCTCACACTGTGAGAACTTCTCGCCTCTCTGAGGTCAGAGGTCGACTTTAACCACCTGCGACGAGACCTCTGAGCGGGACAGAACCGTTAAAGACCAGTAATCCTCAGCTGTCGGTCGGGAACCAAACACGGGGTTCAATTACTGAAACAATCACATTGTTGAGCTGCAAAAACTGAACCGTTTTCCATCTGCTCTGTTTGAGGGATGCTGATCTAGTCCGGTCCAGTTTAGGTCCAGATGAGGTGCAGGGTTAGGGTCATGTTAATTTATGCTGTAAAGACATTTTAACATGGAGATCAATGCAGATTTGAGGCCCCTAGTGGTCAGTGGAGGAACTGCAGTTGTCTTCACCTCCTCGTCGGAATCTGAGTAGAAAGCTGCATGCAGATCCCTGGTCCTGGATCCTTGGACCTCAGTCCTGGATCTTTGATCCTTGGTCCTGGATCTTTGATCCCTGGTCCTGGATCCTTGGACCTCAGTCCTGGATCTTTGATCCTTGGTCCTGGATCCTTGGACATCAGTCCTGGATCTTTGATCCTTGGTCCTGGATCCTGGATCCTTGGACCTTGGTCCTGGATCCTTGGACCTCGGTCCTGGATCTTTGATCCTTGGTCCTGGATCCTTGGACCTTGGTCCTTGGTAGCATTTGGACACCTTGAAGAAAGAAGCGTTCACAACCGCTGGCTGTTCTTTGCAACAATCTTCTGAAACACAAACTGCTGAAACTAAAGCAACACAGCGAACTACGTTTCAGGACTAAAGACGTCCGTTTGCGTACAAAACCAGGTGCACAGTGAATGTTTCTACGCCATCAGTACATGTGATATCTGAGGTCTGGGATGTTCGTATTTATTTAGTTGCATCTTTTCACAGCGGACTCTTGACTTTAGTGACATTTAACTGTTAATTGTTGGTGTTTTATGTCTCACATCACATATTTCATTGTTTTTATTTGCTTTAGGGTATCTTTTTAAGTACAGGCGAGTGACTACCAGAGTTCACAAATGATAGTTTCAAACGACACTGATGAGACGCGTTGACATGCCTCATGTGCGTATGTGGAACAGGAAACTAGTTCTCACAGTCTCTGAACTGGTTCTAACCCAGAACCAGTACCCAGGAGGCTGTGGTGATGGAAACCACTGGCCGTACCAGTGTGGCTGCTTCTCTCTTCAGTGCAGCATCGTCACTCTGCACCTCTGGGACATTGTGGTCCAGTCAGTTTGCTTGTTGTGGTTCTGTTTTCTCCTTCATATTACATATTAGCGGTGGACCTGCTGGGATGACGGAGTTCCGTGGGAGGTTTACGTTTCCCAGAAGAGCCTCTCTGTCCTATCAGAAGCAGCGAAAAGGAGCGAGAGCCTAAGCAGAGCTTTCTTCTGTCAAACTTCAGTAATTATTCTGATGTCTGAGAAAAACCAGAGGCAGTGAACGCAGCACTGACCACAATCATTTGTCCTCAGAACTGGACTTCTGTGAATGCAAATTAAATAAAGATCAAACAGGCAGACTAGGAGTTACGGTAAAACCAGGAGTTCTTCTGGATCCTCTTCTGACAGCTCCGTCTACCAGAGCTGACCTTCATTAGTCCAGTTTTCAGTTCAGCGGCGCTGAAAGACGTCATGTCTGGGTGGATGATACAAATACGTCTTTGACCTCATGCAGGAGCTGCAGCAGAGTCTCAGTCAGCAGATTACATTTACTGTCCTGCAGGGAAACGTGGATGAACACAGACACTCGACACTCTCAACACTGTGACACTTTTCATAAGACGGCAATATGTTGCAGTAAAATTACTAATTTTGTCATTAAAATCCGAAGCTTTTGTTGTGTAATCGCAACATTTTGACTTTTTGACAAAACTGCATGAATTGAAAATCTTGTAGAACTGCAACTTAATAAAATACAAAAATTTTTTCAATAAAATTGCAACTTTGATAAAATTGTAACTTTTGTATAAATGTAAGTTGTTCTAACAATCATGATTTTTTTTTATCCATCACATCTTTTTATTGTAAAAAGTAATTTTTTGTTAAAAAAACAACTAATATTTGTAAAATTGAGTCTTACTCCAGTTTTGATGTAAAATCATTAATTCTACATCACTTTTTTCTGAAAACTTTCTGTGGTCAAAAGCTAAAACATTTTTCATCACTCACTCATTTTTTCACTAATTACTTTTTGATATCAAATTGTAAAAGACTTTTTGTGTTAAATTGTCACTTTTGTAGAATTATATGTTTCTTTTGATGCCTTTTAATTTCTTTTAATTAATCACAACTTTTTGTTGTAAAAAAATATTTTTTTACATAAAAAAACAACAACAAACACATTCTGTAAAATGTAGTTTTTGACATAAAATTTTGACTTCATATCAGAAAATGAAGAATTCTTTGTAGCAGCACTTTTATGTCCTATAATTTTTACTTAATATCATAACTTTTAAATCTTTAATTTAATTTAATTTTTTTATTCATTCTCTTGACTTTTATAAAATCACCATTTTTTGACATAAAATGACAACAAAATTACAACATTTTGTTTTTAAAGGCAAATTTTATCATAAAATCTCAATCGAAATTACATTTTTTTCTTTTACATTAAATTGTGTCGTTTGTCATAAAGTGACTAAAAATACAAAATTCCAGCTCTTTGAAATAAAATCCCAGCTTTCCATCAGAAAATAACCTCTTTTACAGAATGTTGCATGCTTGTTGTCAAAATCATACATTTTTGTTTTAAAATTGCTCCTGTTGCAGTATGAAACCTTTCAATGCTCTGCAGGTTGTCTTTTTCTGCACTTCTTCACACTTCTTCAGTGATTTTCTGTCCTCTTGGTCTAAAGTACATTTTTCTGCGTCTCAAAGCACTTCTGTGACTCATACTACCTACTACTGCTACTACCACCTCCATTTCTGCTGGTGGTCAATGAAAACATCAGTCACAGAAGTGAATAATCTGTTCCCCTTCATTCACGCCGACGTCCCACGCTGTTGCCATGACAGCGAGCATTACCCATCCTGCTGTGTGCGTACAGTATACAGCGTGCTTTGAAGTAGTAAATAAATACCAGTCACAGCTCTGCAGCTCTGCAGATGTGAGGCACATGTGGTCAGCACGACGACAGAGGGCAAACCATGACAAAGAGGAAACGCTGTGTGTGTCATGTGGCGGCAGCTGCAGATTCTGAGTGTGGGTGATGCTTTCTGTTTCACAACCCGCCACAGGGGAAGAAAATCATCGCAACAGGAAACTCGGCTCAGCGTCTGAACTGATATGTGTTTTTACACATATCAGTGACGAACTGCATGCACGGTGCACAACCCTCAGCTTAACTGAGTCCTTACAGACGTTAAGACGGTGCACGAGAGACGGATTTCAGGAGTCACACTGAAACATACACCTGAGTGTCATCTGCATACATGTTAATGTTTAAATGAGAGAGGAAAGATTCACATTTCAATTCCCTAAAAATATGACGTTTGACCTGTGGGTGGCGCCGCTGGCTGGATCTTTCACTTCCTGTCGTGGTTGGAGAGTCGGATGAGTAAAGAAGCCTCAGAGTGGAGAGAGGTAGAGAGAGGCGGAGCATTTTTAGGGTCTGAGGGCAGAGGTTGGGTTTTCCTGAAGTCGTCACGTCTTCACTGTGATGTCACATTGACTTTCTTTGTTTGTGTTTGTTGTGTTTGTTTTTGTTTAGCATCCTGACACGATCGCTTTCCTTTTTCCTGCTCTTCCTCTCCCTTCACTGAAACATTTGGACCTCCCGAGTCTAAAACCCAATCCTGGAGGAGAAAAAAACCCTCCTTCATCTAATGAAGTCTGTGATGTTTCTGCAGAAAACATATATCCTCTGTCTTAAATTAAACCCTTTTACAGAATCAGTTACATGTTGACAAATGGGGAATTTACAGATGCACCTGTCAATGCACTTGTAATTGATTATGCTACATTAGAAGGCTGATATCTGCCACTAAAATCAGCTGAAACTGGGTTTTTTTTCTCTGTGTGCATCATATATGTAAAACCCTGACTTTTTTTTTTCTGTGAAGTTAAAGGTCAGTTGAGCGCACACCTGCAGCATTTACCATCTTCTGTTATTGATTAAGCTGATAACAGTTAAAAGAATGTCATCATTACTGGCAGGCAAGACCTTTAAGAAAAGCTGCAAGCCTTCTCCCCCCGCAGCCGTGCTGTTGATTCTGGTAGCTCACTGGTGCTGTAAATGTGATTTAAAATATCTCTGTAAGTGCTTCAGAGTGAAAGGTTATCTTATCTGACTCCAAGAAAGAGTTAAAGTCCATCACCATCCTTTTAGCCTTGAAATAAGATCTGGAAAAGAAAGTAAAACCAGAGGACAACAAAACAAAACTGCTATCATTTGTGTTTCTAACATTATTTAATGATGCACCTGCTGCTAAAAAAGAAATAAAAAACAGCTCTGGGATTTTGAGAGTTTCAGTAGTTATTAACTTGAAGAAGCCTGAAGAGGTCATTTCTGATTATTTCTGATAATTTTTATTTGTGCATTAAAAATGTGACTCTGCTGTGCAGGAATCTGCTGTTGTAACATCCTCATGAATGATAAACGCAGATCAAAGATCACATGGCTGTTTGTGTGTATGTGTGTGTGTATGTGTGAATGTGTGTGTGTGTTTCCTCAGAGCTTCGCTGGAACTGGAAGTCACATGACTCTGCAGAAAACCCTCTGCTTCCTCCCTCTCTGTCCATATATGGTCTCATCTCGTCTGGCTGATGAAGTCAAACCTCCGAGAGAGAAACACAATCGTGACTCACCCCCACCCCCCACCCCCATCCCCTTATCTCACTCTCCCTCCACTTTTGAAGCTCCTACTTTTCCCCCAGCATGCTGCTGCTGCTGCTGCTGTCACTTGACATATACACAAAAGTGCTTCTTAGTCTGATTTTATCGTAAGATTCAACTTCTTAAAGTCCACCGGACACGTGTCATGAACTCTGAGTGAGGTCTTATCAGAGTCAGAACTGCTGGAGACTTTTTAACTGACCTGCCACATGACCTGCGTCCAACGCCACAATGCTGTTCCATTACTTTAATAGTCTTCATCTTTCCTCACTGAGCATGCAACTCCCTGAAACCTGCAGCTGCTGTCATTTGCATCAGTGATGCCCCCAGTACGAAAAAAAAAACAACAACAACAACAAAAAAGCAACTTTTTTGGAAATGGGATAAATGTTTATAAAGTCCAATAAAAGGCACCCACCAAACAAAGTTACTTTGAAAAGATGTTAAATGACAACGTCAGGAAATGTTTTGATCGGGTTAAAAATTGAAAGGTGAAACGGTGGTGAGAATATGTTTACCATGACAGAATGGCTGAACAGAGAAGGCTTTTCAGCATCTTCTTTTGGGCTAAATAAGGGTTGAGATGAGCCAACCTTATTTACTGAAAAAAACATGTCTGTGGACGTCTGGTGTCCAGTACAAAAGCATCGGCGCGTATCTCTGTACCCCTGTACAGCTGTCATGGATCTAATATGTAGCCACAGATGAAAAAAAAAACAACTACTTGTGAACCAGACTGTAAAAATGTTTAATTCTGATGCAAAGTTGGACCTTTTAGCATGGTGGCCAATGGAGATTTGCTCTGTTTTGGAGAACGTACCTAGTGGTGAGTGGAGGAACTACAACAAAACCTACATCCTAGATGAGCTTCAACTTGGAGGTGGAATGGTTGCCACTTGGTGGAAATTGATGCTGTCTAGTCAGCAGAAAGTGCAGTGGCAAAATGTCGGCTCTCCAGCGGAACAGAACCCATTTTTGTTTCTGGGACTCTTCTAAACCGTTTCACGCTGCCTCCAGGTCAACGACTCTTTCATTTCATTGTCATTATATGTTCTGTGGGAATTGACCTTTAGTTGGGTTTTCTTCCAGGTGGAAGTTGGACTTTCATTGCTGCCGTTTGTTTTTGCTTTGGCCCCCATGACCTGAATAAAGGGACATTAATGGTTGGATGTAAACTGAAGAAATGAGATCTGAAGGTTGTACTTGGTGGCAATATCAACGATTTCTATTAGAGGATCTTGATGGTCCAGAAGGAGCATAAATCTGACTTCCCTAAGTTTAAACAGCTGCTGCAGAACCCAGGAGTCGCTCCATTTGCAGTATCATTGACTTGAAATGATTTAGGCAACCAGTGGTGGTCAATGAGTGTGACTTCTGAGACACGATGGTTTTCTGAGCCACCTCCTGGGGTTTTACTGGGCAAACTACTTAAAGAGTATTGTAGTAATTGAGGTGAGAGATAACCACATTCTGTACCAAGAGTTATGTCAGATACGCCCTGATTTTTCTCAAGTGGGACATGAACAAGAGACAGATTAACTGAGGTTTAGAACCTTGCAGCCTCTGTTGGGACAAATAGATGAGATTTCTGCAGAATCCAGGATGCTCTGGATGGATTTACCGGTTAAAAATGTGGTAAGAGAAATTGGTGTGTATTGGAAGAATGGGGACTCTTACAATAAGCCTTGGGGAACCCCAGTAGACACATGATGACAAATGTGTCCTCAACATGACCTGCTGGAGCAGCGTTCCATCACAAACTCAGGGGTCTTCACTTCATGTCAGCGTGTGGTGGGTTGTGAGTGAGAACATCTACTGACATCACTTTCCTCTGACTCGATACATCTGCAGAGCTGTAGAAGCTTGCAGAGTTTCACTTCCTGCTGTGGTTGAGCAGGAGGGGCGAGGGAGGAGAAAGTGATGTGTATGGAGGCTCCTCTCTGTGGTCCTGGAGAGCTGAGGTCAGGGTTTTCTGTTTGACTCCATTGATGAGGACTTCCACTGAAACAAGGACAAACCATGTGTGGGAACTGCTCCATCAAATGCACAGTCATAACAAGTGAAAAAAGGAAAAGAAAAAAACATCAAAACGCAAGTTACCTGCTTGAATTGTGGTCTTCTTTTTGTTTTGTGGGAGTTCAGCCCACCAGGTGACATCAGCCCATTCCCTACAAACATATCTGCAAGTTGTTCACATACCAGGCATGTGCTCAGGTAGACTCCAGGTACTGCTAAGCTCCTCCCCCTTTGACTTGACTTTAAAAAAATCTAATTAGAAAATTTAACCATTTTTTTCTTCAAAATTTATAAACAAAAATGTGTGATTTATTTTTAAATAATAATATAAAAAAACATGCAATTCTGCAAAAGTCACAATTTTATGACCAAAAAAAAAATTGGAAGATTTTCTCAAAAAGTCAAAATTACAAAAAGGTTGTAATTTTATCTCAAAAAGTTGATATTCTACGATGAAAGGTTTTGTTAAAAAGTATGTATATGCATTCACACATATATGTATATATATATATGTGTGTATGTGCACACACAGTTATACATACATATATACATACATGTATAGATGTGAATGATTCAAAGTGCATTAAAGTTACATCATGCAACTCACCTTTTGCTTTTGTGTGAGCAGCAAATGATTTTCTTGGATGATTTTTTTCTAAAAAACTTAATTATTTACTTTTATTCTGAAATCACCTTAACCCTACTTAAAGCTGAACATTGTTTCTTGTAAATATCAGGCAACATTGAATGAGGTCCTAAGATGAAGGTTAAAAGTCTGAACACAAGTTACTTATTAGCAATAAAACCCTAAAAGTCTGATGGGCTGGAGACCTGAGCAGCTTCTAATAACCACATGATGCAGTCAGCTTGAATGCCAGAGAGTTGCAGGAGGCTGTAATGGCAGCGGCAGCCCAGCTCTGCACATGCATTCTTCCACTTCTGCTGCTAAAAACCTCAGGAGTCATGTGACCTTTCCCGCTTGTGCGTCTCGTCTTTTGGTCCAACAGGAATCCAGAGCTTTCACGAGGACGCCGTGTGCCTTTCTAAAAACAGAAATGCCCAGAATACTCGCAGCGAGTCCAAGGAGCCGCATGACCACGCTGGAGCTAATCCTGTTTTCTCTAACCTGAGGCTCTCCCTTTGTTCTTGGAAAGTGCTTCCTCCTACTGCTGCAGCTGCTGCACAGTAACACACACTAACACACAAGTTCCTCAGCTGGAGGTCATCTGGACAACAGCCTCTGCTGGACTGAGTTAAACTTTAGCTCCAGAGATGAACGTTGCTGCAGAAACTTCATCAGAGCAGAAACATTCTGAGAATAACAGCAACAATACCTGCAGGATGCATTTCAGATGAATTGCAGTTCAGAGGTGAAAGAAAGGAGAAAGAAAAGATGTAAGTCAGTTCTGAGAAGTCAGATGTCGGTTTGAAATGACTCACATTTATTTGCACAGTGCTAATAAGTCTCCTAACTGCACTTTTAAGAGAAAAGTCAATTAAAAAAAATAAATCAGTCCAGCCGGTCCCATTAAATCTTCATTTTGATTAAATTTAATAGAAACAAAATTAGATATTCTACAGCAGAGGTATCAAACTGTATTTCATCCTGGGCCATATTATCACCATGGAATCAAACGTTTTCACAGAAATGTTCTGGGAAGAGAAGTTTATGATCGTCTTTAAATGCTCTCATGGACCAGATAAGATGAAGCAGGATTTAGCCCGTGGGCCTTGAGTTTGACACGTGTCTTAAAAAAACTGCACCCTGAGAGCAAAACCTTCCTCGCTCTTCTGAGTGACAGCAACAACATAGAAACAAAAAGCCTTCTCATCATGTCCCATCGTGTCTTTCACAGCCTCAGACTGATGCCTTCATACTCCCGTCCCTCTATAGTCAGCTGGTCCCACTGGTTTATCCTGATTCTCAACTCGTCGTGCAGGTTTCACCTCCGAATAATCTGATCCCAAAGCTCCACCACCACATCAGTCATCATCTACAGATCATATCTTTAGTTCATGAGTAAACATCTTCAGACAATAACAAACTGGGAAAAAAGAAGAATTAAAGCTCAGATTGTAGCAGGTTTTTACCTGACGGTGCAAAATTATCTGTTATCATGTCTGACTGACTCCACCCACATATCTTCTGAAGGGTCTCATCTTCTTCCACCATATTGGTATAAACATTAGTTTGAGAAACGTTAACTGAAGAACCAAAATTAGTAAAATTATTTATCTTTGCTTCAATGAAATGGACAGAACACAATTCTGGGAAGTAAGTTGTTTATTCTTAAGACCCACCTTTCTCTCTGACATCTGCTGAGTTCTATTGTCTCTAATGAAACTGAGGAGATGATTTAGGAAAAAAAAACTAAGATACCAGAAACAATACAATGAGAATGAACTGATGTTATTTTTTGTCTTAATTGTGATGGAATTTTAGGTGGAACGCTCAAATCAGAGACACGTACTCACTTCTGCAATAGTGGCCTAGTGTAGAAATCTAGACGTGCCACCATCAAACTTGAATTGTCTCAGCAGGTCCGTCTAGCTGCCCTCCCAATCGTTAATTATGCCCACCAGTCTTGGGGAACCAATCAGATCAGTGTATCCTTGTAGAGTCTCTGAGAAGGTTTAACATGATGACGACAGAGCTGAGTTGTGGGAGTCTGGATGGTGAACACGGATCGTTTACAGTTAATTACAGACTTGGACTTCTGTAACAATCTCTTAGTGATTGTGGTGGATGAGGAACATCTCACCCGGTAAACCTGCACTACTGATAGAATGTGTCTTCTCCACAACACTCTCCTGTTGACTCGTTTGTCGCTCTAAATACGTCTACTTGTTCATTGCTCTGATTGGTTGTATCTCTAAACAACTGCGTGCAGAGGTCGTTTAAGAAGCAACGGTTGGTCCTAATGGATGAGGAGGTCCTATGACTGGTTTTCAGACCTTAAATATGTCCAGATGTGGCTCTGATCTATCAGGCTGACAGTGACCTGCTAATGTGGTGATTAAACATCAAAAAGGTGAAGCAGCTTTTAACCATGGCCGTCACGACCTCAAGGTCAGTTACATAAAAAAAGTAACTGTGATAAGATACTGTTGGGCTAAAAATGGGCTCACATTAAAGACAATTAAGTTGCGCACCTGTAAATGAAAGTCCACAGCTGGTTGTAAATCAGGTCTTTATTTATATGCAACTTAACTTTGGATTAGTTTTACAGGTGTTTATGTAAACACAGCAGTCATGTTTGCTCAGAGTTTTGATCCTGCAGAGGTTTGTTGTGTCTCCTGTGAGGATCTGATGTCAGCGATGAAGCTGATTTACTGCAGCAGGACCGCGGTTGAGCGCTGTGGATGACTGGTTGAGCTGCTGCCAGTTTCCCAGCAGCGAAGTGTCGCGCTGATCTTCACACAACAAACACGAAACTGCTGCAGAAACTCAACTCCAGCCATCATGTGTGTGTTTGTGTGCATTTGTGTGTGGGAACCGGCAGGGTTCCCGCTATCACATGACCGGACAGGCAGGAGGAGGAAGAGGAGGAGGAGGAGGGAGTGTGAGAACCATGGAAGAGCGGGCGAGAGACACTGACAGAGAGAGTGGGAAACTGTGGAGAGAGAGAGGCCTGGGAACAGGCAGCGGGAGTGTCCCTTCATCATAAATATCACAAACTTCATCTCTGCAAACAAACCTGGAACCACCAACAGCCCTTTACTCAAATTAAATCTGCAGAAATAAGAGGACAAAGCTTCTATCTGTCAACGTATCAACAGTTAAATGAATAAATCATTCAAAAGTAAAACTCCTGCTGTAATCTTTTCATCTGTGCATCTTTTTTTTCTCATTTGACTCGTTGAGCCTGATGGTTCCCAGCACAGGGATGGGACCCCTGTAAAGGGCCACTAGATACTTCTGAGGATCATGGGAGGATGTTCTGATCCATTAATCCTCTCACATGTTGGAGATGTTGTGTGACTTTTTCAAGTTCTCTTTCCTGCAGCTGCAATAACCTTAAACATCTGTGAAGACATCCCTGTATGACATTCTTAAAAGCTTTATGTATATTCAGGAAAATTTCTGTAATATCAATTGTTTCTGTTTCTACTCCAGTTTGATGACTTTTATTATGTGTGATGGCATAAACTTCTGACTTTGTATTTTATGTTCTTTCTCTGAATGTAGCCAGTTTGTGTCATTCAGCTGTAGAATGCATGGACAGAACCAGACAAACTACTTGTAATGTTGGATCCCACTATGGTGATAATGGGTCCTACCATGATGATGTTGGGTCCTACCATGGTGATGTTGGGTCCCACCACGGTGATATTGGGTCCTACCACGGTGATGTTGGGTCCTACCATGGTGATATTGGGTCCTAACATGGTGATGTTGGATCCTACCATGGTGATATTGGGTCCTACCATGGTGATGTTGGGTCCAACCATGGTGATATTGGGTCCTAACATGGTGATGTTGGGTCCAACCATGGTGATATTGGGTCCTAACATGGTGATGTTGGGTCCCACCATGGTGATATTGGGTCCTACCATGGTGATGTTGTTTCCTAACATGGTGATGTTGTTTCCTAACATGGTGATGTTGTTTCCTAACATGGTGATGTTGGGTCCTAACATGGTGATATAAAACTGAATTAAATTCTTAACTGCTTAATTTCTGCTTTAACATTCAACCTCTGAGTCCAGTGACGTACTGCTGGAGCCAGCCTACATCTCCATAACTTTAGTCCCAGCTCTTGCTTCATGTTCCCAATGTTTCCTCGTTTGTTTCCATTTTCCTTGTAACTGTTTCTGTTTTGATCAGCAGAACTCTAACTCTCAGCTGTTCTTAAAAAAGCCACATGAAGATCATGCTGCAGATACAGGAGTCCTGCAGCAGAAGCAGCATCAGTCAGCACCTGCAGCCATCCATATGGCTCATCAGTAACTGATCCGTGAATCTCCATGTGTCTGCTGAACTCGATGACTCCCAACTTGTTTACGTTCTGGATTTTCCTGCAAACATTGAAATCTGTTTGTCAGTTGGAGTTTCCCCGAACAGCAGGAGGTTCAGGTTTCCCAAAACAGATCAGAGAGTTCAACAGAAAACCTGCAGACACGCAAGAAGCCTGTTAACATGATGTAAGATAATTATTCATTCTATACTTTTTTCAAATGTAAAAAAAAATTAAGAAAAGGAGATGATCATTGAAGATCTATTATTAGTTCAAGCTCAGATGAAGAGAAACACAATTTTTCACTGTGGCTTTATTTATTTAACAATAATAACGCTAAAAGAGAAATATACACTGTAGCGCTCCTGTTAGTTTACGGGAAAGGGGATGTTTCTTGATACATTTTGCTTTTTGCAAAAAAGTTGTGACAAGGTTTTGATTTTACGACAAAGGAAATTTCAATAAAACCAAACCAAGACATCATATCAATTTTATATGAAAAAAGTAGCAATTTTCCAAAAGTTTATTTTTTACAGCATAATATTGCAATATAAAGTTAAAATTTGTGCTTTTAGTTTTTGTGACATTAAGTCATGAATCTGAGTCTGATAAATATACAAAATTGCAAAATTTGTGATTGTTCAGCTACAAAATAGATTTTCTGATCATTGCAATTATACAAAATTCAAAATTTTAGGATATAAAGCTAAAATTTTATGTAAAAAAAAGCAATTTGGTAAAAGTTGATGTCTTACAGCAAAAAGCTGAAATATTAAGAAAAAATTAAATTCAGTATTTTACAGCATAATGTCATGATTATTGGACATAAAGTCCTAAATCTTCATCAAAAAGTTACAATTTTGCAAAGTAAGATTTCACTTTTTGCAACAAAAAGTTGTGACACTGCAGAAAATGTTTTTTTTTCATTTCAAAATAAATTACAATTCGGCAAAAATAGCCATTTTAGGACATTGAGTCACAATTTTACATCAAAAACGTTTATATTTTACAACAAAAATATGCAATAATAACTTCAATCATGATTTTACGGAAAAAAAAATTCTGACAAAAATAAAAAAATTCTCAAACTGAAATCTGATCAGACTTGCAGACCATTTACGTTTGTGTGTTTTGAGGAAGCAAAGGGGAACTAAAATGTCTTTCAGAAATGATAATAATTCAATCATTAGAAGCTACTTTTGGACCAAATGTTTTCAGCTCCATCTGTGCACGTAAAGTCACCACCTCCTCAATGACTGCTCATTCTTAATAATGCTATCCCCTCCCTGGATAAAGGTTCTTGTTCTGCAGAAATATTCAAACACATTGTTTCAGATGTGAAGCTAAAAGGAGATTTTTCAGTGATTTACACAATAAAAGTGTAAAAGCTTGTGTCCCTGCAAGAATGAAGCAGATCAGCAGATCAACACCCTGCATTGTTTTCTAACTCTCAGCCAGCTGATGGTGACGTCATGTGACCCCTCTCTCTCCCCCTCTCCCTGCTCTGCTTGTCCGCCCCGTCACTCCATCCTCTCCTCCCTCCTGCCATTGGTCAGCTGAGCCTGGCTCATTTTGACTTATCCAATCTGGTGGTGGTGTTCGGAGAAGGAGGTGATGTCACTGGCAGCTGCTGACTCACCAATCACATGAGATCACCCTCCAGCAGACCCTGATTGCTTCCCGTAAACCAAAGCTTCCCGGGCTGAATATGTGCGCATGTGCGCGTGCACGGGTGGGTGATGTCATACCGTTATACCCGCTCTTGTCAGACTGCATTACTGAGCAGTTACATCAGCCTGAAAAAATGAGGAAAACAATAGAAAGTACAAATTCCTGCATGTACCGAGGGTTTCTGAGGAGCCGTCATGGGGGAATCACATGCTGAACATTTCTGACATTTTTCTCTTAATAACCTTTGAGGGTAAGAATGCAGATCAGTTAAATGAAAATACCAAGAGATATTGTTCAAAAATATATGCTCCTATTTGGTGTTAAGTGAAAAAACAAGGCCTGGGATCTACTCTCATACACAACCAGCCATGTTTAGAAAGTTTCTCCACTTGGGGGCAGGAAGTCAAACTCTATTTCATCCTGGGCCACATCGTTACCATGGTTACTGTTTGTCATAAATATGTTTGTCATTTCAGATTTCAAAAATTTGTGACTTTTACCATAACATTGATTTTTTTGTATTAAAATCACAAACCTTTTTTTAAAAATAATTCATATGCTCTTTTTATGAAACTTCATAAGAAAATTTCATAAAAAAGTTTGTCATAAAATCTCAAATTTCAGACAAAAACATGACAAAGACAAAACATTTATTGTGAAATAAACACAAAATGCACCCTGAAAATCACTTTTTTTCTTATAAAATTGCAAATTCTTTAAAAAAGGAGCAATTCTTTTTAAAAAAAAATGCAAATTTGAAAAGATCATTACTTTTCCACAACAACCAAGACCTTTTATTGCATAATCACTAACATCACACAATTGTAACTTTCTAAGTTAAAATGATTTTAAAAAAAATGGAAAATGATGAACTTGTTGCAACATTTTCATATAAAATTACAGCAGTTGTAAAATTATTTTACTTAAAATCACAACCTTTTGTCATAAAACAAAGCACAAAGTTTTGATAAAGATGGTCACATTTTTGCTAAATTAAAACTTTGTGACATAAACCAACAGCCCTCCAGCTCAGTTATTTCACTTTTTGATGCGTTTTGGAGCCAGCACCTAGTGGCCAGTCAAGGAACTGCAGTTCTTCCTGGATCTCTGTTGGGGTTATTTCAGTCCAGACCTTTCGGGACAGACATAACTGCTTTTAATATAGCAATTTAGCAGTTTGGTATTCCCTCCTCCAAGTAGTGAAAGCCAAATTTAGATGCAAATCTGCAGTTTACAAACTAAAGCTTTGTGTCGTGGTCATGGCTCTGAAACCAGTCTTTTCCTGCAAACAACTGATCCCACAGTGCTGGTTAAGAGACGGAGCCAGAACCTCCTGGACCTGGAGAATCAGAGTCTGGTCTGGAAACAGAAGCCGCAGTCATGATGCTGATTGTGTTTTTGGTCCAGGGTGGAGAAGTTGGGGGGAGTTCCCTGGAAAACAATAGTAGCTTTTTCTTTGTGCAAACTCCTCAGAGCTGACTAATAATACCAGCACTGAGTCAGACTGGTCCGAGACTGCTCCAAAGGCAGCCAGAGGTGGAAAACAAGGGTGGACAGAGGGGTTCCCGTTAACCGGAGGTCAGGTGGTGGTGCAGCGGCAGCCAGAGAGTGACCTCAGAGTCAACGTCATCAGACAGGAAGCAGGGAAACGGCGCTGCCTTCAGGGGAACAGATGGGATATTCAGCGCCGTTTCCCTGCAAGGAAACGCCGCCCAGCTCAGGTTTCTGTGGGTCAACGGTTGGCCTGTTTGGTGTTGAGGGTGTGGTGAGAGTCTCCGACTCCACACAGAACAACACAGAGGGGAAAAAAACCCACGAGTCAGTGGGAGTAACGATATATACGGCAGCAAACAGCTGTTCCTGGAGGACTCTGAAGCTATTTTCACCATTTATTTAATGCTGCCAACGTGGAAATACTCAAGTCAGAAGGTCAAAACTTCAGCACAGGGTCTAACAGGCCGAAGTTCAGTTTGACATCTTAACATCACTTAGAATTATTTCACATTCGACCTGTGATGACATAACACAGGGGTGTCTGTTTCATCCTGGGCCACATCATCACCACGGTTACCATTAAAGGACCGGTTGTTATAGATAGATAGATAGATAGATAGATAGATAGATAGATAGATAGATAGATAGATAGATAGATAGATAGATAGATA
>JBAMYA010021552.1:0-16693 GCA_037176975.1 Arrhamphus sclerolepis | reverse complement strand
TCTTCTCTTCTCTTCTCTTCTCTTCTCTTCTCTTCTCTTCTCTTCTCTTCCTTCCCTCCCTTCCCTCTCTCCCTTCCTTCCTTCCTTCCTTCCTCAATGTTTCAAAGAGCCTGCAGACAAGACCAACAGCTTCTACTCCAAGTGCAGAGGAGACTTTAAATCCTTATGACCAATTCAGTCCTTCTAACAAACACAAAGAAAATTCTTCTACACACCCCACTTGACAGGTTAATTAAAGACATAACACTGAGTTCCTGAGCTCATCTTCCTCAGTAATCCTTCATATGTTATTAATTTCTCTCAAAATTTAACCATCTTAATATGTGTTATCATTTCCTCAGCACAACAATGCTTATGAACCCTTTTGTATGCTTCAATGTTACTTTGAACTTGCAAGTGAGCTCTTCTTCTCACATAAATATATTTCTAATTTTAAAAATAACATTGTTGTGTAGACCTCAAAGAAACCTGTCCTTACATGAGCTTCTTACATCACCTTCTCCCACTGCATGACAGTGATAGTTTTACATTGTTGTGTCAATAACCTCTGTTTAGGGAGGCAATGATGAAAGCCCACCATCAGGGACAAAAGCATTGAGACTTCATGATTTTAATGCTACGTATGATCATCTTTGTCTTTGGCCTGCAGCACACACTTCCTGTTTCTTCAAAAAAAAGGTTCAAGGCAATATACTCAATACTCAGTATAGCTTCGTGAATAAAACTGTGTGTATTCATGAAGACATAAATGTACCTCTTGTCTCCAGATAAAATGCGAGCATATTTTTACTTTTACAAATATCAATCAACATGGAATTACGTGCTTATGCACAAGTCTCCACAGAGCCAATTAAGTCTTGAAATCCAGAGTATAAGACCTCACAGAGGACCCTGTGATTGACTGGCCTGTCCAGGGTTAAACTGCCATTGACAGCTGGGACAGACCCCAGGGTCCATGTGACCCTGAAGAAGATTGAAGCAGGTACAGAAAGTGACTGACTGACAAACAAAAGACAGAAAAGCACATCAGCTCCTTCTGAAAGCCAGCTTCAGGGCTACAGGCAAAGCCGCTATCTTCAAAAGATGAATCAATAACTTGTGACACATGTATAGTCAGCTTTGGGTTTAGGATGATCAGGAAAGAGGCAGAGGTGCATTGATGGAGCACTGGTATGTCAGCTGTGAGTCCTTAAGCAGCAAATGCACCATCTATCATCTGGCACATGAAAATCAGAACAATCTCTAACCACTAATTCTTCTATATTTTCTCCATACAGAGCGAGGAGAAAAAGCATGTGAAGCCTGTTGATTTTGTGAGTTTCATATATCTGATTTTCAGCTAAATAACGATAAATTAAATTATCACACAAAAAAATAAAAATATTCCTTGTCTCCTCACTCGTCTCGCTATTTTTCCACACTGATTAAATATTCACAGTGCTGAAGGAGAGATAGCTAATTAAACCTCCTTTGGCAGCAATGACTTCGAGAATGTGCTTACAGTAGCTCTGAATCAGACATGCACAATCAAACATGTATTTCAGGAGAAGATTTTGCCCATTCGTTTTTACTGAACTGCTTCAGTTCAGACACACTTGGATGTCTTATGTGAACAGCTCTCTTGAGGCAGTTTTACAGCATCTCTGCGGGATTTGGGTCTGGCTGGACTACTCCAAATGGCAGTTTCTTTTTTTATGAAGCCATTTGGTGAAGCTTTGTCTGGCCACCCTGACATTATCCTCTGGGATATTTTGGTAAAGCTGGCAATTAATTTCCCCCTTTGAGGATGGTAAATGGTCCAGGCCCAGATGAAAGCCAAATCATGATGCCCCCTGCTCCAAATCAAACATGCTTAATAATGTCTCAAAATCATGCCCAGTATAGAGCCAACTAAAGTTTGCATAGAGAAAACAAAATCTTGTCACCATATCTGATTCTTCATGGGATATTTAACTCAAAGTGAAATATATTTCTCTAGCGCATTTAGAAACAACCAGTGTTGACCAAAGTGCAATACAGGCACATATCAAACAGCATCAACATTTATGCACATAAAACATAGTAAAATAAAATAATTAAACAGACGTCACTATTTAACTTGAATTGGAAGAAGAATGAGAAGATATGAGTCCTGAGCAAAGGCATTAATGTTGCAAGAGTTTTACAAGTTCTATTTGTACAGTTAGAAATAAAATTGTAATTCTGGGCCATTCCAGAGAATTACCAACAGTGGCCTCTGTTTTTAAGACAAGATCTGGGAACATCATGAACCATGTGGTGTTAATCCATAATAAACCATTAAACGATATAATGATAAATTATTAAAATCTACCCTTAAATTAATAGGAAGCCAGTGGAGTGATTTCAGTACTAGAGTGACGTGTTCTTGTTTTCTGGTTCTAGTTAAATAGAGCATGTATGGCATTCATAGGGCAGTGTCTTTTCCATATCACATAGACTACTGACATTTTTAAAGTGTAAATCTCAGAGAAATTAACAAAAAGGAATGTATTTTCATGAAAAATCATTCCCCAGAGAGTTCAGCCAGTCATGTGATATTAGTTCTTACTGCAATAAATTCAACAACTAGAAATTCTATTACACTTTAATAAATGGTTCACTGTAACCTTGAGTAACTCTGTGATAAAAAACTGTAGACATAACATAATAAAAAAGTATTCAGACCCCATCTCAGCTAGCAGACTTCTGGTGAGCATACATATTTGAATTAAAGTCTGCTGGTGTGGGAGATTGGAACACAATGCATATTCAGATGCTAATTTTTTGCATTTGTCTGAGAAGCAGTGGCCCATATAATTTGACTTTGTGTGTGACTGTCCTGAGTGCCAGCTCAAGCTGAATAGATGGAAATTAAATGTTCATGAGACGATAGTAAAGAAATTCAGTGAGAATAAAAATATATGATGAAAATACATGCAGCTCAAGGACAGTTATCTATGGGATCATGTAGCCTTTTTTTGTTTGATTTAAAACTCAACTCATCTGCAAAACAGCAAAAAGTGAAGGAAAACTGAAGGACTTTATATTCATACCAATCTGTTTCACTTCTACTAAAATTCATATATTAAAAAATAAAAATGGCCCCATGTTAAAAAAGAAAAAAAAATGTGTCCATCCATCCATCAATTAACTTCTGCCTCTGCAGTCATGGAGGCAGCAGCCTATGCACAGGGAGGCCCAGACCTCCCTATCCCCAGCCACCTCATCCAGTTCTTCCAGGGGAATACTGAGGCACTCCCAGGCCAGTTGAGAAACATAATCCACTGTGTCCTGCGTTTTCCTCCTGGTTGGATATGCCTGAAACACCTCAGGTGGGAGGCACCCAGGAGGCATCCTGTGCAAATGCCTGGACCACCTCAACTGGCTCTTCTTGATGTGGAGGAGCAGTGACTGTACTCTGAGTCTTTCCCGGATGACTGAACTTCTCTCATTATTTCTAAGGAGGAGCCCAGCAATCCTACCGAGGAGACTAATTTCAGCTGCTTGTATCCACAATCTCATTCTTTCGGTCACTACCCACAGCTCATGACCATAGGTAATGGTATGGATGAAGATCGACTTGTAAACAGAGAGCCTTGGCTTTTGGGTATACTCTCTCTTCACCACAACAGGCCAATACAGAGTTCAAATTACTGCAGTGATTCACCTGTCAATTTCCTGCTTCATTCTTCTCCCACTCGTGAACAAGACCTCGAGATACTTAAACTCCTCCACCTGAGGCAGAACTTCACTCCCAGTCTGGAGAGGACCTTCTATCCTTCTCTGACTGAGAACCATGGTCTCAGGTTTGGAGCTGCTGATTCTCATCACCCACCGCTTCACACACCAATGACAGCTGAAGGTCCCCAGTCAATGATGTCAACAGGACCACATCATCTGCAAAAAGCAGAGATGAAATCCCGACACCACTGACCATAACCCCTACACTCCTTGGCTGCACCACAAAATTTTATCCATAAAAGTTTTGAACAGTGTTACGGCTGTAGTTCTGTGACATAATTTATGTTTATTTGAGTGTGCAGGTGCGCCTTCCTGACTGGAGGAGTGTGCAGTTGCGAATCAAGGATTGGCTGCCCGTGAACCATCTGACGAGTTAAAAATGGCAGGATGCGAACCAGCGAGAGAGCTCACTCCGCTCTCCCCCAGCTTACAACCAGCCACATCACTTTATTCTGATAAATGATTGTAAATTGTAGGAGTGGACTGCCATTTATTGTGATTCTTGTTTTCTCCTGTTTTTTTAATCTAGGAAGGTAAGCTTTTGTATTTTGGTTTGTTTATTTTGGAATTAGGTAAGTTTATTATTGAGGATAGTTTATTTTGTTTGTTATTTTGGTCTGAGTCCACTCTGAAGCTTTATAACACAAAACAATCTGTTAAAAATAAAATAAAACTAACATACAACTGAAAACCGATTATGGCTACTGGCTGTTTGAGAGATGGGGGGGAGAAAACGGGGGGGCTGTCCATGTTATGACCTAACTACTAGACGTGGGTCATAACATGAATTGGGGGTGTTGTGTATGTCACAATTGCACACACACATTCAACCTTGGTGTCACAATAACACACAAAGAAAAAGGATGTCTTCCTTTTAGGCTTGTAGCTCTCCTTTTTATTCTGAACGTTTATTGTCAACAACAGAACACCAACACACTGCGCATGCTCACTTCGACTACTTGTATCAATGCGCATTAACATGCACCTGTAGGATAAAATATATATATAGGTCCTGAATATCCTACATAACATGACGACGGGAGTTTGAATCATAGGTACATCACTTCCTGAGCCTCCTGTATCGTCTACAGGGATGACAATGCCCTGTGTTTGTGCACGAAAGTCCAAACCATCGGAGAAAGGTGTAGGGTCTGGTGTAGGTGCAGGCTCCGGGTTCATGTGTGTCGGCCCAGTTGCATCCAACAGTTGATCCACGTGTCTCCGCTACACAAGCTCATGGCCGACAGTAACGATGTAGGTTAAAGGTCCAGTCTGTGAAGAGATTGTGCCAGACTGCCATTTCTGCCCATTTTTGTGGTAATCTCTGGCTAGAACATGTTGTCCGACACAGAAGGTACGCAGCGGTCGTGTTTTTGTATGTAAAGTACAACCAGACTGTTTCTTCTTTACACGTTGCTGCAGGTCAGGTTTCACTAAGTCCAAGCGTGACCTGAATGGACGCCCTAGGAAGAGCATAGCTGGGGTCTGTCCTGTTATGGCATGCGTACTGTTACGATAAACTTACAGGAATTTTGCTATCTTTTGTGGGAGTGTTCCACTGTCTTTGTTCATGGCCTTCATAGACTGTTTGAAGGTCTGAATAAACCGTTCTGCTTGGCCATTTGAAGCCGGGTGATATGGCACAATGGTGGTGTGTTGTATGCTATTCTGTCTGGTGAAGCGCCTGAATTCTTCAGAGATGAAAGGTGTTCCATTATCACTTACAATCTGATGTGGCAGGCCCGTGCGTGAAAACAAGGCCCTTAAAAGATCAACTGTCTTTGTTGAGGTTGCAGACTTTGTGCAGAAAATCTCAGGCCACTTTGAATGAGCATCAACCACAACCAGGTACATGCGATCAAGGAAAGGTCCTGCGTAGTCAATATGTATACGCTGCCAAGGCTTGGTAGGCCAGTCCCACACATGTAGTGGTGCTGCTGCTGGCGACCTTTGGGTCTGTTTACACCCACTGCATGTCTTTGCCATCCCTTCTAACTGTTCGTCAATCCCCGGCCACCATACAAAGCTTTGTGCGAGACCTTACATTTTCACCACACCCAAATGTCACTCATGTAGCACAGTCAGGACCCTGGGACGCAGTTTTGGAGGTACAATTACCCGTGTTCCCCACAAGAGGCATCCATGATGCACTGCGAGCTGGTCCCGGCGACTGGAATAGCCTGGTAAAGACAGATCACCGGTAGTGGGCCAGCCCTTCAACGTCGTATCATATCAATTTCCTCACTTGTGACTGGCAATGGTTCAACTTGTGCCATGCGGAACATATCCACTGGGTCCTTGGTGTTCACAGGTGGAGAAGCTGGCAGAGGCAGCCGGGAAAGTCCGTCGGCATTTCCATGATAGTGCGTGCCCTTGTACTCGATGCTGTAGGTGTGAGCACTCAGGAACAGAGCCCATCGTTGTAGGCGTGCTGCCGCCATTCCTGGGACTCCTTTAGCTGGATTGAAGATGGACACTAGGGGTTTGTGATCTGTGAGGAGGGTAAAGTGTTTGCCGTACAAGTACTGGTGGAACTTCTTTACTCCCCAGACCAGACTAAGAGCTTCTCTGTCGATTTGTGCATAGTTGCGCTCAGCTGCGTTCAGAGATTGTGAGGCAAAGGCTATCGGTCGCTCACTCCCATCAGCAAACCGGTGCGACAGTACTGCTCCTAGTCCGTATGGCGAAGCATCACAAGCAAGCTTGAGAGGCAGTTGGGGGTCATAGTGCGTTAGCACATTGTCTGATGTAACTAATTGCTTTGCATGTTTGAAGGCCTTTTCACATTCTGGAGACCAGAGCCATTTATGTCCTTTTTGAAGCAAACAGTTCAGTGGGTGTAGCACTGAGGAGAGGTTGGGCAGGAATTTCCGGTAATAATTTACGAGGCCCAACAAAAGATCGTAGCTGAGTTATGTTTTGTGGCGGTGGGGCCTGTACAACTGCATCAGTTTTGTCTGTACATTTGTGTAGTCCATGTTTGTCAATTTTATGACCACAGTATTCAATGGCATCCTGAAAAAACTCACATTTGGCTTTGTTGGCCCGCAATCCGAAATCGTTCAGCCGCTTGAGAACTTTTTCCAGATTGTCAAGATGTGCCGTGTCATCAGTTCCTGTAATGACTATGTGATCCAAATAGCACTGTGTGTTTGGTATGCCCTGTAGGACTTGTTCCATTGCTTTCTGCCAGATTGCTGGTGCCGAAGCGATGCCAAAAACCAGACGGTTGTACTAGTAGAGACCTTTTAAAGTGTTGATGGTGAGACACTTTTTTGACGACTCTTCCACCTCCATCTGTAAGTATGCCTGTGCAAGATCAATTTTGGAGAACCGTTCACCTTGGCCCAGTGCTGCGAAAATGTCGTCAATGCGCGGTAACGGGTATTGTTCAGCTTTTAGGACCGGATTAATGGTGACTTTTAAAATCTCCACAGATACGTATTGAGCCACTTCCTTTGACTACTGGAACTATCGGTGTGGCCCACTCCGACCAGTCCACCTTGGATATAATGCCCTCATTTTCCAGTCTCTGAAGTTCATTTTCTACTTTAGGGCGAAGGGCATATGGAACCGGACGAGCTTTGTGAAACTTGGGGACTGCATTATCATTCAACACAATCTGTGCCTTCATGTGTTTCAATGTGCCAATGCCATCTTGGAAGACTTGTCCAGCGTCTGTTAATATTTTGTTCAGCCTGTCCCTTGTAGAGCGGCTGCTCCGATTTCCAGTGATTGTTGTTGCGTGTATTTCTTTGATTGACTGCCAGTCCAGTTGTATTTCCCGAAGCCATTCACGTCCAAACAGTGGCGCTCCTCCTCTTTCAATAACATACAGGGGCAGCACACGGTTTTGCTCAGCATATTGAACATTTACAGAAATCAGTCCCATCGGTGTTATGCGCTCCCCCGTGTATGTTTTGAGCATTACATCTGTAGACTGCAATTTCAGATGTGTAAAGTGTGTCCGATAGTCTTTGTTGGAAATCACTGACAAGGCAGATCCAGGGTCACCCCTTCCACAGTGGGTGAAACCCATATGATTCCTCTGTTGGGCCTTTTCAGTGAACATACATCAAAACAGGCCAAGTCTTGGCTACTGTCCGTGTCAGAAGTGTAAGTGTTAACATCATGCACAACTTGATTTTTATCCTTACGTTTGTAGAACTTGTTCTCTTTCACTCTTTGTTTTGCACATTTTCTGTATGTGGCCTGTCTTCTGACATTGTTTGCAGTCCTTATCTTTAAACCAACAATCAGCTGGGGCATGGGACTTCTTTCCACAGCGGAAACATGGAACACTTCGCTGTTGTCTCTTGTCAATTTTGTGTATGGCGCATTCTTGCGCCATCTGCTGTTGCAATTCCACTGCACCTCTGGCAGCAGCTTCCATCGAAGTGGCTATTTCAATTGCACGTTGGAACTTTAGCTCTCTTTCTGTTAAGAGTCTTTTTTGTATGTTTTCATTGTGCAGCCCACATACAAATCTATCTCGCAGGGAATCTGACAGATTTTGTCCAAAATCACAATGCTCAGCCAATCTTCTAAGCTCAGCCACAAACTCTGCAATGGACTCAGTCTTTAACTGGTTTCGTTTATAGAATCTAAAACGTTCAGCAATCACGAGTGGTTTAGGATTTAGGTGAGTCTGCAGCACTTCAACAATATCTTTGTAAGTCTTGTCAGCTGGCTTAGCAGGTGCAAGGAGGCTGCGCAGTAAGGCGTAAGTCTTAGCTCCCATTACACTAAGCAGTACGGCTACCTTTTTCTCTTCTGGAATGTCGTTGGCCACACAGTACTGGTTCAATCTTTCGACGTACGTTGTCCAGTCTTTTGATGCAGTATCAAAGCTGTCCATTTTTCCAATTCCCCCCGCCATAGTTCGTCACCGTCCCGGTGCGTCTTCCAGGAAGTCACAAATCCTCGTCGCCAATTGTTGTGTATGTCACAATTGCACACACACATTCAACCTTGGTGTCACCATAACACACAAAGAAAAAGGATGTCTTCCTTTAGGCTTGTAGCTCTCCTTTTTATTCCGAACGTTTATTGTCAACAACAGAACACCCAACACACACTGCGCATGCTCACTTCGACTACTTGTATCAATGCGCATTAACATACACCTGTAGGATAAAACATATATATATATATATGTCCTGAATATCCTACATAACATTGTCAATCTGAATTTGAATCAGTTGTTGACCATGGTTTAAGCTCTTCTCCGTGTTGTCAGTACACAGCTCTTTGCGCCAGAGACTCCATAGTAAGACTTTGAGTTTTAGAAACCATGCCACAATTCTTTTCAACTTGATCCATAATGAAAAATAGTTGATCAGTCTCTTGAGTGGAGTAATATTTCTGTCCACCTCTATTTGATTTACTGTGACCGTTTTGATCTAAGGATCATCTGAAGTGATCTCGCCGTGGTTCCATAGAGTATCAAGCAAGTGTTCAACAGGACTGTGAAGAAACTCGGGTCCGGACACCCAAGTCGTGTTTTTCATGAACTCATCCACCCTTAGCCCTCTAGAGGCGCAGTCGGCTGGATTCTTATCTGTGCTGATATGTTTCCACTGATCCACATCAGAACCCGTCAAAATAGCTGAAACTCTATTTGCCACAAAGGTGCGAAAACGTGTGGTCTCATTCTGGAGATACCGTAGTACCACCGTACTGTCAGTCCAAAATATTGATCTTTCAAGGTCTAATTGTAGCTCTCAGGTTCTCTCAGTTCTCAGGATGCCATCCATCTTTACAGCAACTGTAGCAGCAGTCAATTCCATGAAGGGAATGGTGGGAGGCCTGAGAGGTGCCATCCTGGACTTGCCTATCATGAATGCACAGTGTGTCTCACTTTTCTCGTTGCACAAGAGAAGGTAACTGACTGTCCCGTAAGCATCCTCACTTGCGTCCGCAAAGTGATGTAATTGCGCAAATACGCAACTTCCAAACTCTTCAGGCTTGAGACATCTTGCAACTGAGAAGTGTTCCAAAGCAGGAAGGCAGGCTAACCAGTCAGTCCACCGCTTCTTCACATGCACAGGTAAGTCATCATCCCATCTAACCTTAAGTCTGCATAATTCTTGCAGGATAGACTTTGCTGGCAAGACTACAGGTGACAAGATGCCTAATGGATCATAGACTGAACCAATGACTGAAAGAAGTCCTCGCCTTGTAAATGGGCGATCCTTAATGGTGATCTTGAATTTGAATGTGTCTGACTCAACACACCAACTGAGACCGAGAGCCCTCTCCAGCGGAAGTTCATCATTATCCAAATCTAAGGATCTCATTTCTGTTGCCAATTTAGACTTTTCATAAGATCTTGACACATTGATATGGCTGCTTCCTCCATAGCCACAGGTTTCAGGCAGTCATCAACATAAAAGTTTTTTAGGACTGTCTGAACCACGTCAGGTTTGAACTGCCCACTCTGATCTTCGGCACACTTCCTCAAAGCGAAACTGGCGCAACTGGGTGAGGATGTAGCCCCAAATAAGTGTACGGTCATCTTGTGTTCAGTCAAAGCTTGATTGTAGTCCCCACCTATCCACCAAAGGAACCTGAGTAAGTCAGAGTCTTCCTCAGGCACCTTTACCTGGTGGAACATTGCTTCCACATCCGCCATAATCGCAACAGGCTCCTGTCTGAATCGGATCACAACACCAATCAGACTGCTCGTCAAGTCAGGGCCCTGAAGAAGTTGGTCGTTCAGAGATGTACCTTGATAGGATGCTGCACAGTCGAACACAACTCTTAATTTCTGCTTCACAGGGTGATATACCGCATGGTGCGGTATGTACCACACTTTCCCCCCTGCTTTGTGCATCAGTTTTTCCTTTGAAAGTTGCACTGCATAGCCCTTCTTAATCATTTCTTCCATAAAGCCTGTATACTCCTGTCTGAAACAGTCATTTCTGAGAAACTTCAGCTTTAAGTTATGTGCTCGCTGTTCAGCAATTTGCCGATTATTTGGCATGTGGACCAATCTGTTCTTAAGGGGTAGACACAAGGAGTAATGACCATCAATCAGCTTGGCAGATTCCATGACCATGTCCATGAACTGATGATCATCTCTGGACATTTCCACTTCCTCATGTTTTGCCCTTCTGGAAAGTCCACTTTGAACTGTTGTAGCCACAGGTTCTCCAAACTGCTCACTGATATGCGATTTACTGTCATCCTCATTGGCCTTCCCTTGTTCACATGACTGCAGGTTTCCCTCAAAAGTCCATTCACAGTCCAGCCTAGCTTGGTTCGCACAGCATATGGCCCGTAACCATCACTGCTCACCACATCCCATGGCTCCATAGTTTTGGGGACTTTTGCTCCAATAAGCAACCCGATGTTGGCTTCAATTTGAGGTAAGTCTATTTCTTTAAGGTAGGTCCACCTTTCAAGATCTCTTTGCTGTGGTATGTTTTCTTTTCCTACAGGTATTGATCTTTGCGTGAAGACATCTGGAAGATCAATGAATTCCTCACCGTACAAACTACTGACCTCCAAGTCTGACACCACGTAAGTACTGACAGGTTTCTCTTCATTCATGGTTCTTAGTAGTATGTTGGTCTTTCTTCCAGTGAGCTTCAATTCATCCATCAATACCTCTGTACAGAACATGGCTGAGCTTCCTGGGTCCAGGAAGGCATAAGTCTGCACCACGGCATTTCCTTTCTTTGCTTTGACCTGGACAGGTACAATTGCAAGTGTAGTGTTATCTTCCCCGGCTCCATTCATCCCAGGGCTTTCGGACTCTGCAGCAACAAAGGCACTGAGGATTGTTTGAGTTTCGCTGCTCTTAGTCTTCATCTTTGGTTCAGTAACTGGGTAATTTTTCTTAATATGCAACAGTGTGGGATGAGTTAGTGCACACACCTGACAGCTCACCTTTCCTTTGCAGAATTTACTGATGTGACCTTGCTTTAAGCAGCCAAAACAAAGTCCTTTGCTCTTTAAGAAGTCTATCTTTTCGTTGTGTGGCTTGCTTTTAAGCTTACTACACGAGTCTATGGTGTGACCACCATCACAGAAGAGACATGTTGCTGTCTTCACAAAATCTGTGTTTTCTTTTTGCCTTGTATCTGTCTCTTGACTGTCCAACTGCACAGCATTTGTGATGAATGACTTCCGGATTATGCCTTTTCTCTGTTCCATTTTATTGTTTTGCTTAGTCGTAGATGTTTTAGCTGTTGTAACATCCTTTATGTCACCAAAGAGTGGGTGAATTGCAATTCTGGCTTGTTTGTTGATAAACTCCACTAAATCCCTAAACCTGACTCTTCTGTTATACTGCTCTTGCATGCCACATACAACATTTTTCCACTTTTTGCGTAGCTTGTAAGGAAGCTTTGTTATAATGACCTTCAAGTTGCCTACATTATCAAGCTCCTCCATGTACCTCACTTCAGCCATAGTGTTACAGCAAGATGTCAGAAAGAGTGAGAAGGCATTCAAAGCTTTAGCATCTTCTGGCCTGATAGGCGTTCAGTTCAAAACTTTGTTCATGTAAGCTACTGCTATCTTGTAATCGTTTCTAAATGTTCTTTAAGTAACTGTCTAGCTTTGTGGTAGCCTTCATCCGGCTGCATATGAAGGCAGCTCTTTCTCAGCTCCTTTGGCTGTCCACTTGTAAACTGCTCTAAAAAGTAGAGACGGTCCTTAGGGTTTTCAGTGCGGGATTCTACACCATGCTCAAAGGCTCTTACAAATGTGCTGTAATCAAAAGGATCACCACTGAAGATCTGAACGTCTAAAGGTGGCAAAGTCATCATTTTCTGTTGTTTCACCATCAGTTCTGTTATAGCATTCTGTCGAGTCATGACACTGCAAAGTGTTCCAACTGCATGATCATCTGCTGCAAAATTCGCTGTAGACTTCTGTGCACCAATAGGCTGAGGCTGAAGAGACACAAAGTGACCCTGTCCAACTGCATTGTCTGTGGCTGGACTCCGACTTGTAGTAAAGGGAATATATCCAGACTCGATCGTGGTAGCGTGTGCAGGACTCACTTGCGAAGAGCGCTCATTCTCAAAAACCTCTAAAACTTTTAATTTTGCATCAGAAGCAGCAATAGCTGTTTGTAAATCTAATTCTTCTCTTTTTGCTTTCAATTCAGCTTCCTGATGTTCTAACTTTTGCCTTTGTTTGAGAGCTGCCGCCTTTGCAAGCAACGTGACTCTCTCCATTTCTGTTTTCAGGTGAGTTGAGGATGCATTTGACACTTTGCTTCCAGCTGCCGAGCCACTTTTTCTGCTCTTACAACTTAATTCAATTCAGTTCAATTCAATTTATTTATATAGCGCCTATTTACGACAAGTCATCTCTAGGCGCTTAAGAAACCCAGAGCTTGACCCCTGAGCACATGGCAACGCCATCAGTGGCAAGAAAAAACTCCCTCATGGGAAGAAACCTTGAGCAGAACCTGGCTCTTAGGGGGACCCTCCTGCCAAAGGCCAGCTGGGTAAGAAGGAGATGAGGAGAATTAGGACAGTGGGAATGAAGAACAGAGGAGATGTACAATATATGGATTCAAATATATAAACAATATGTTTTAAAAGAATATATGATATAAAATCTATCCAATATATACATTGTAATTTGTAAAGGTACATAATAATTATAAAATAATATCTATAGATACCTAATAAGTTTATATACACACACACACATACATATATACATGAACACACACATATATATTTTAAGCAAAATGATTTGGTATTAACAGACTGACAATACCTTATAGTCACTTAAAAACACAAGAATCATTCAGTAACTTTGTTTTACAGAGTAACAAAATGAATGAAAACAAGAGTCATTTCAAACACTAGATGTCACTGAGGAGGAATATTAGCAGCCTCACTTGTAGCTGCTCCTGAAGGCTTAATTTGAAATATTTTCCAATATTTATCCAGAAAACATTAACGTCGACATAAGATGACGTAGGCTACATACGGAAGTACGTAAGAGTATTAGGGCCACTGAAGAAAAGAAAAATAGAATTCTGAGAAAAAAGTCAGAATTCTCAGAATTCTGACTTTAATCTCAGAATTCTGACTTTTTTTTTTCCAAAATTCTGAGATTAAAGTCAGAATTCTATTTTTCTTTTCTTCAGTGGCCCTAATACTCTTCCGTATTTCTCAGAGTGACAGGAGCTTGAATGTGCAGCACGTTTGCTCACGCCGTTGGAATCCTGAAAAGCAGGTTCTGTTGTTTGGATGGCACTGACCACGGCACAAAACAGGAAGAACAGTGTGGGGGAGCAGAATCTCGACGTGAACAACAACTCCAGATATGAATTAATAGAGCTGAGCCAGAGCCTGAGGTCCACAACATGGTCTAAGAATCTAGTGTTTCAATAATTAGGCGACTCATCAGATGTTTTGGTTGATGGCATTGTCAACTTTCAAGCACTTGAGCATTCTTACTCTATACTTTATCTTATTGACAGTAAACTCTACAACCTGGCTGTAATCACCAAGCAGTTGTTTTGTGATCTCCTGGGGTATTCAATTTAAATAACAAATCAGATGACCATGTTTTTCTTTTTTTTAATGTGTCCTGTCCACCATTGTGGCACTTTGTCTGAGTGTTAAGGTGAGGCCCAACAGTTGTACTTTCACAAGTGGAGCATTAAGGCTTGACCATCATGCTTCACTTGATATATAAATGAAACTTTATTAGAATTTTCTTTGGGGTTTTTATAGATGTAATGGACACAGAGTCAGAGCCTGGGCACCTGGACCCCAGCAAGCGGCCACCAGGGCAGGCTGGCACATACCCAAGCACCCATCCCCAGATACCGAGAACCATCAGTGCACCAGTGGGCAGGGGCACCAGCCACTGGAGAGGAGTGTGACTGTGGGAAGCAGGCCCCACATTTAGTGGGAGGTCCAAGGTGATCCAGGAGAGGGGGCAGCGCAAAACCCACACGCAAACACAATTACTCATTCCCACTTTGGTTCTAACACACAGACATTCACACACACTCGTCCTACATAAATACACACAAAGATGGACGTCCTACACCCACTCGTACTCAACATTCACACTCTGTGCACCCAGATCCAGGTAACGTCCCCTCAGAAAGAACCTAGGAGACGGTTCCCTTTGTTCTGGGGTGAAGAAGAGCAGACCAAGCCCAGACACTAGCCCCGACCCCATCCAGAGACAGAGCCAGAAAGGGCCCACGTGGTACTCGCCAGCCAGAGCAGTCCCAGGGCAAAACAGTCCAAACTCCCCAGCGAGCCTCAATCTTTTAACTCTGCAGACCCCCCACAGAGCCCAGCTTTGGCTCCCCACAGGGCCACCCCCAACAAGCACAAAACACCAAACACGTGCCCCCAAACTCACATGCCATGAGCCTCCCATCCATCCACTGCAACCTGCCACCGACTCCACAGCGTGCCGCAATGATAAGGCTGCAGCCCTGCACGACATCATCCCAGCCTCCAAATGCAACCGAGTAGATGCCACCAGGCCAAGCAACCACGCTGAACACCTCAACCCCAAACGGCAAACAGAGAACAGGGGTGTAATAGACCCCACTCATCCCTCCACCCACTCAAATATGGCGTTGATGCGTGTTATTACCTCCGACAAGTAGGTTATGCTTTTGGTTGGTTGGTTGGTTGTTTTTTTTTGTTTTTTTTTTGGAACATAACTCAAAAAGTTATTGACGGATTTTCATAAAAAATTCAGGACATGTCCAAACTGGGACAGCGAACAAATGATTACATTTTGGAGCTGATCCGGATCACTGTCTGGATCCAGGAATTTTTTAAAGGATTCTTTTTCATTGTGAGATAGGACAATTTTCACGATATGTGTATAAATCTCCACAATAAATGCTCTGAATGCTTGTAAAAAAAAAAAATACAGGACATGGTCACGACAGCATCAATAATGTATAAAAGTCTGATCCGGATCCTGGAATATTCTGGATACTAAAGATCCGCAACATGAAAAAAGTCAGGGGTTATCATCTTTTTCAACACTGTGAGGTAACAAATGAAGATACAGACGTGTAACTAACACCAAACTGTAGCTGACAGTCTGCTGAAACAGAAGTATGCTAGCAGATTTGATGTATCTATAATAGTTGGGATCTGCTGGATCCAGAAGAAAACCACCATTACAGAAATGTTCATTTTTGTGAATAACTACTGAACTAATAATCAAATATCACTAATATAACTAATATCAATGTGATTCCAATTTCTAAAGGTATGTTTACATGGTCAGGGACTCCAATATAATAAAACAAATGTAGGAGTAATACTTTTGGGTGGAAGTCAATGTGTGGGGGACCTGTGCTGCTTGGTGGAGGTTTGTGCTCTCTGAGTGCTTTTCTAGTTTAAATCATGAAATTTCTAAACTTTATAATAAATCTTGACGATCCAACACATCAGCACTAAATATGCATACTGTCTATTAACCACAATAGATAGAAGCTTACAAAGCCTTATGTAACAACAATCTTAAAATGACGACATTCTTAAATACCCCTAAAATATGCTAAAATTGAGTAAAAGACCGCACACATCAAATCACAGATTTCATTCTTTCATGTCTGAGCAAAGTCACAAGAGTAGAGTGGGGGTTTGATTCCAGCTTGTCCTGGGAAGTTAGGTTGTCTGTCCTTCGTCTGGTCGACACTTTAAGTGAGGGGAAGTGGATTTAGTTTACATTCCCTGGACATAAAGCTACAGGAATACCTTTCAGATTGTTGTAGTCTCCGTTTGGGTCTTGCTGTCAAATTGTCCATCTGCCCCCCTCCCCTGGAGGAGACAATGTATGTCCTCAACAGTCCTAAAGGTGGAAAATCCTCAGCGAGAGTCCTACACTGGCAAGAAAAAGGAGATTCTCCTTTCAGGGAGCGGAGTGTTCTACTAGGACAGTAAGGAACTATGAGATTTTTCACATAAATTGGAGCTTTATCATTCAG
>JBAMYA010021521.1:0-16699 GCA_037176975.1 Arrhamphus sclerolepis | reverse complement strand
GTGAAGTAAAAGTGAAAGTCGTCAGAAATAGAAGTAGTAAAGTAAAGTACAAATATTCAAAAACAGTACTTAAGTAACAAAGTATTTCTACTTTGTTACTATACAACACTGCTGTCACCTGAGATATCATCATCATCAAAGGTGAGAATTGTGGCTCAGCTCTCTCTGCAACCACAAAAGCCTGGTTCAGAGTCAGCACCAATACACCTGTCAATCTCCTGCTCCACTCTTTCTTGACACATGAAAAAGACCCCAAGATAATTGAACTCTTCCCCATGATGCTGCAGCTCACACTCCAGAAGGCATCCCACCCTTTTCTGACTTAGAACCATGGTCTCAGATTTGATTGTCACTCCCACTGCTTTACAGTAAACTGTTTTAGTGAGAGCTGGTGACCACGGCTCAATGAAACCAACAGAACCACATAAACTGTAAAAAACAATGATGAATTCCTGAAGCCATTCCAGAGGACCTCTTCAGCCCCTGTTCTGTTTATTAAAATGATGAAATCTGTGAAAGAGTCAGTGACAAAGGGCAGCCCTGACAGATTCCAAATCCAGCTTACTGCTGCCAACGCAAACCAAACTCCCTCTCCTGGTGTGTTCACCTCTGGGTTCGAGGACTGCTGACATGGCAGACACTAGCAACCTCGTGGGCACAGTTCCATTCAGCCTCATCAACAATAAAGACATGTAACATGACTCATTCAGGCTCAGTGTCCCCTATACTTCTCTATGAGATATTAGAAATGAAATTCTCCCTTTAGAGCATTACCGACCCTGCCAAAGTTTCCAAGAAGATACTACAAAACAACATCAGAGCCCATTTCTCCACTTAAAGTTGCTTTTCCCTCATGTATCAGAGAAAGCTCAAGAATTGGTGGAAAACTCAAGAATCAGCATCTAGAGTAGAATAAGAATGAGCCTGATCCAGGAGATTGGTTCCAGAAACCACACTGTGGCTGGAGGTGAGCCTGACTTTATTTTGTTGTTACATCTCGGTCTCGTGCATGATATTGAACAATGACCTTCCAGGTCCCAGGAGCCAGGTTTGGCAACCCAGGGTGAACACAGTCTCACTCCCAACTCATCATATATTGACGCTTTGGCCTTGCGCGTTACATGTTGACGCATCGGGCATCCTCCACCCCAACTGTCCTATTGCCTAACCCTCATCATATTTTTACCCCCAGCCCTCCTCTTTTTCCTACCCCCCCATGCCCCCCAACCCCAACCCCCCTATCATCCAGCCCCCTCTACCATCAACCCCCAAAACTCACCCACAACCCCTGCATCAATTAATGATGAAAAAGGGGTACCCTTTGCGTCAATATGTGACGGTAAGGGAGTGAGAATGTGTTGAAGGGTCAGACCGTGGCCAGTGCCTGCATCTGCTACCCAAATAGCACCTAACCCACATTTCCTTTCCCCTCCATGGAAAGGTGTATGCTGAATAGAAAAAAGTAGAACCCACAGCTTCAATATTTTAGAAACTTTGGGTGCAAGTTGCGGAATAACAACAAAAAAATAAAAACTTGTAGGCAGCAGACAGCACTCACAAAAGACAAAAAAAGTCAGAGTATAATTTAATGGGGCAACACACAAACAGACACGTTTCGGCCTAAGCCTTCTTCAGTGTATCAAACAGAGACAAAGCCACTGAAAACCTGTTATATACATAGATAAAGTCCCAGAACCAATCGCAATGGAAGGTATAATGAGAGTCAATAGAAACCAGATGTGTTGCAGTTGCAGCCAATGGCAGGCTGGCACAGAACAATTGCCAAGGCTGTTGTACCTGAACCAATCCTCCAATAGAATAATGCAATTACGTAGAAAACTCAAGAAATACAAGTTATACAGACTCAGACTAGCAGAATGGGAAAAGAGGAGAAGGTGTACGCTGACCAATGAACTGAAGCCATTTCACTCACCTTTTATTTGTTTTTATTTTTCATGACCTGTGTTTTTGCTAACTTTTCAGTTATATCCACCATCTTTCTGCAAACCTTCTCAGTTTCAGAATATACAGTGTGAAAAAGGTTTAGGGCAAAGGGAAGTGGAGTAAACAAAATTAGTCTTCAGCATTTGTGGTAAATATCTGCATTGCTGCTTGTTTGTTTTTTTCTACAAGACTAAATTAAGCAATATAGTAATTTAAGAGATTTTATTTCGAGGAGAGAGATAAGAAAAGACACAGAGAGGACATTCAGACTCCTGATGATGCATGCTTAACCAATTCAGCTGTTCATCACCCTCAATGGCTTTTTCTATAGCGACTTGCTTGGCAGTAGCAGAGGCACATGACATCCACATTTAAAAACCATAAATTGTCTGAGTACACAAGACCTATAGGAACTCATGAAAAACATTGTTGGTAATGATTTTGAAGTCTGGCTGGTACACTTAATGCTGCTCCTTTTATTTAAATAGTATCTCTCATTACAAAGTTGTACTAAAAGAGAGGGCAAAGAGTGAACATTAGTTTAGTTAAAAAAAAAAACAAACAGAAAAATTCAGTACCAGTATTTCAGGAATGGCAGGATTGATGTCAGGTTTAAAGTTCAGTATTAATTAGAACTCTCTTTGATTATTCTCTTTTCATTATCTATGTGATTAGGGAAGCTGTCTTCAGATCCTGACCTCACTGCCAACCAGGGACAGCATGATGGACTTATCTTTTTCTTCCTGCTCTCTCTGAGTGCTTAATGCTTTTTCACTGCATTAATGTTTGAACATCTTTCTACAGTAATATGCGAAGGGACAACTGGTTGGAGAAAAAAAAAACAAAAACTCCTATACCACTCTTTATATTTTATGTGAAACCTTAGTAAGAGTATATTTGCCAATAATGATTGTAGATCAATTTGAGCTTTTCATCTCTCATCATTCTGCCCTTTCTCTCACCTCATTATGATTTTTTCCCCTTTAATTGTGAATTATATTTCAGTGCCTGGTCTGATATTAAAAAACAAAAAAGCCTGACAGCGCACAGCCCAATATTTTGGGCAACATAGATTTGAAAATGTGTTGTCAGTTGGTTTTGGCAGTTTCAGCCTTATTCTCCAGTCAATCATGTGGCATTGTCTATGGGTAACACAAAAGTACCTTATGAAACTGATCTATAAAGAAATACACTGTCTAAAAGAAAGGGGGTGGAGTGGAGAGTGGCTGGTTCAACTTCAATGAATAGAGCTGTCTTATTTGTGATACTACAGTTTAGACGTGTAGAGACATAGCCTATATGTATTATACATCTGTCTTGTGAGTCTGGGCTGGTGGGACCAACCTACAATAATAAGAAAGCAGATTCAGACTTAAACACAGGAGGATTGCATCTCCATTTTCTTTACCTGCTCCATCCTGTTCAGGGTATAGGGCCTTGGGGCATATCTACTCTGAGGTGGCGTAAACCCTAGGCTGCTAGCTAGTCCTTGAAAAGAGCTAACTCAATAGCAAATGAGACAAACACTTGACAGAATTTCATACTTTTAAAATATTATTTACATACAGGCAATTGCACATTAATTTATATGACCTTTCACTTGTCTTTTTTCTTTTTTTTTTTTTTTGATAAACTCTTCATAGAGCAGCACTATAGATGAATGTCTGTGATGAGCGACAGAATGCAAGAAATCAATGAGGGTGAATCAGCCATGCTTTGAATCCTACTGTACATGTACATATATATTGTGTATGTATGCATGTATATCTATACATAATATATGCATGTGTGTTGGTGTATATATGCATGTGTATAGATATGTGTGTGTATTGGTATGTGTATATATATGTTCGTATATTTCTGTTCTGTTGTGCATGTTAGTGACAATAGTTTATATTATATATTCTATATTATGATGTATACAAGAAGTAGCTATTCTTGTGCTTACTTTTGTTGATTATTGAGATTTCATGAAGGTCACATCTCCTTGGCCTTTCATTTTGTTTTACTTATTATTACATTTATTTTTCTTTTAACCTTTTTTGCTTTATTTAAGTATATACTTTCAGGACCCCAGGAAGAATAGCTGCAGCATGGCTGTAGCTAACGGGAATCCTTTCAATAAACTAAACTAAACTAATAGATCAGATGTTTATAGCTTATAGATGAGCATTTTTTTTAAATGAAACTAAAGCTAGTGTTGGTCAGTGTTAATAGCAGACATGTTTATCCTGCTGTGACCTGTGAGTAGAATAGAAATAATTGAATAGGTAGACATAGAAACAGGCACACACAGAAATTGTGCATCTTTGTATATCATTAAGAACGCCTTCCAGCTATCATCTCAACAACAACGGAGCTTTGATTGATAGCATGTAAGACATGTTTCATTCACCCTCCAGAGAATACATGAGAGGTATTGAGTGCAAAGGTGCTGTGCCCTTTGCTGCTGATGTTCTCCCAGAGCGATGAGACCAGAGGGTTAACAGCAGGCAGTCCATGTCAGAGCTGATGAAGTCAGACACTCCCCGTGGCTGCATATAAACCCAAACTGGTACCAGTGTTTAAATAGAAAATATTCAGAATCACAAGTCAGAGTCACACAATAAGACATAAGCGATACATAAACTACTACTGGACATACAATAATGATGAATTTAGGTTTGCATATCAATTTTTAGCAAATAATAAATGCAGTCTCAACAAAGCCATGAAAAAAATGAGCTGCTTATGCTGATATTTTCTACTGTACAACAACAGTGATTGTGCCGCACTGACATTAATTTTATTAAGTGTGACACAGCCTATGTGTGAAATGAATTATCGTATTACATTTAGCTAAAAGATATTTTCATTTATTTTGTCATGCCTACTATGAAGATCCGTGACATGATAAATGCTGCAGAAAATAACAAACTGTCATATGTACCAGTATTTTATTGCTACAGTCATAAATTATTCAGACTCTCTCGCCAAGTTTAAATAGACATAAGCTGTCTTTTCAATGGTGAACTAACACTGACAGATTGTTCTCTCAAACCATACAAACACAGAGCAACATTGCTCATTCATCACCTAATTTGAGAACAGCCATTCATAGATTCACGGGGCAGACAGAGGTTTGCACTGTATTGATTTTTAGATAAGTTCATTTTAATTGAAATGACTGGAACAAAGTCCCTGGGGAATGATAGATGGTTATGAATTCTAATTCTGTCTTCGTATTATTTAGAAAGGACACTCCCTGTTAGGTCCAGAGGCCTGTTTATTTATTTATTTTACTTTTACAACCATACAGTGCAAAGTCAACGTCATGGCAGAAATGCAACTAAAGTTATTTAGTATTTTGAATGCTTTGAATATAAAGAATTCTACTTTACATATACAAAATCATAGCATAAAGCAAATCTTTACAGAATGTTTAGCCAATTAATGTTAAACATAATTATGTTTATTTATATATGCCAATTGAGTAATTTAAAGGCATTTACAAAAAAAAAAAAAAATTCAATGCCATATGAAGGAAGGTTTGATTGTATGAACATCATGGAAGAAATGATGCAACGAGTGGCTTATAGGTCAGATCCCATTTATTTTCTAAGGAAGACGAGGCGGATGGTCGTTGCCTATGCATAGCATCTTGGAAAGGCAGCATGTGGGGACAATGTATAAAAAAAGCTGAGTCTGGCCCAACTTTATGCAAATGCAGCATCCAATGCAAAGGCGTCATCCAAGCATTCTTCGTGTGATTGCATTCAGTGGGAAGTTCATCCTTTGATCCATTTCTCTAGTGGTGAAAACTTCATTCTGCAGTGCCTGACTTTCTTGGCAGCAAGAGGAATGGCAGCTGGTGTCCATTACACGTGACGAATTGCTCGCATCCCATTCCTTTCTATGGAAAGTGAGGAGGCGTGTTCTCCCCGTAGGGGCAGGGTGTCCAGGCAGTGGGTCAAAAAAAAAAAAAAAAAAAAAATTGAGCTTTGCTCCCAGATTGAGAATGTTATCCAATCAAAGTAGACATCGAGGAGATTCTTTACTTTGGTGCATTCCATGGAAAGCTTCCTTATGTATGTGGTCTTAAAGGTAGAATCAGAAACGTGAAAACTGTGTCCTTATGAAAAACCATGAAGGAGAAGCTGATGGCGGCTTTTTACAATCCCTCACTGTCTGCCTATGGGGACAGCGGGTGGAAGAAATGAAGGTTGATAATCTGGTTAAAGTTTTTGGTTAGAATTATGCTTTACAAAAAAATAACAAAGTTTAAATAAACCTCAGCAAAATCACGCATGTATGCTGGACATACACCTTGAGGCTTAGAGGAAGCTAGCAGAGGTCAAGAGTAGTAAAGTACTTTCATTTGCTTGAATTGTCTGGTTCATTTTTTTGCCTATATTTATATTGCAGTTGAAGTTGCATCCTTAAATTTGCAGACAAAAGAGTCATAGTGAGTCTGCTGACAGTATTGAGAATATGCAAGGACCACAAATGGAACTTTGTAAAATACTGTAACAAGGCTCATCTACCTTGAACACCACAAAAAGGCAAGGACATGATGATTGATTTGAAAGTCATCTCTCACTGCTCTACAGACCAGCAGTAACTGTCCAAATACTGAACAGGTGGTACAATATAAACCTCTAGGGATGATCATCAATAATAATCTAAAACTTGATCCCTAGATGGAGGCAGTGAAGGCAGTAGAGTTATCAGTACTTGTACTTTTTCAGGAAGTTTCAGGTTTTTGATGTAGGATATAGAATGATTACTGTTTAAGTCCAGAGTGATCCTGGAGCCAGATTCACCCTCATCACAAAGAATTTCAGCTGCTTCCTTTAGGCTGCAGATTCAGAATGCTAGAAATGAGGTTGTACCTTTTGTACAAGTTTGATTTCACTGGAATAAAGTAAGTACATTGGAGTAATGACATGTGACTTTTACATGTTTAATATATGTACTGTATCTATTATTTGGGCGCAAATTGAGATTTTATCTTTTTTTTTAATATTTTTAAATTATTTTAGGGACATTTGGAAGGAAATCCAAATCATTTGATCCAAATCAAACAGTTCAAAGGCAAAATGATACTAAATACTAAGGAAATGGATGTAAACTTCTGACTTTGAAGAAATTAATAAAAAACAAAACAAAATATATTTCTTTCATTATTCTGGCATTCAGCAAACAGAAATAGTTTTTGGCAATCTTGACGTAAAACAAGAACAGTTTAGTCCAATTTAAAGTCGAATTGAGGAAAAAAAAGGTTATATATCTTTATATACATTGTACGTAAACTTCTATTTTCAACTTGTGTCAATTCACCAAGCATAAATCTGAGTATGAGCTGGTGCTGCAAAGCAGCATTTCAACTGTGCTCTTCACATATTTCATCCAGTTCTTTTACATCTCCCCATTCCTCTGTGAAATGTGTGTCTGTGGAGAAAAAAAACCCACCAGCTACAAAGCTAAATGGCAAGGTTGATTAATCTGAGGCCAATGCATTGTAGCAGTCCTATAAAAGATTATAGTTAGCCTTAAATATACACATTTCACTGACATAGCACATTTCCATGTAAACCTCCTTAAACCTTTCTTTACTCTAACTTTAACATTATTAAAAGTACACACGTCTACCACAAGATGCCAGTGATGATTCTATAACCTTAAAAGTAAACATAGATCCACAATAATTACCTTAAGGTACCTTGCGTGGTGCTTTTCTGACAAGTGTACGACTGGGTTAACAAATGAAACGATTATCTGTGTGTAGAATATGAAGACTGGGTTAACAAATGAAACCATTATCTGTGTGTAGAATATGAAGTCAACGATGTAGACGTGTCAAGATCAAAGACAGTGGAAAAGCTTTAGCTCCTTCATGCTTATTTCCAACGTTACGGTGCACCATTGAGCATTATATTTAAATGGTGGTGAGTTAATCACTGGGGGAAAACAGTGGCCTCGACTTAGCGACTGAAGCTAGGCATAAAAATCGGCAGGGTTTCTGAGACTCAAATTGGAAAGTGAAGCCTTACTTGTGGGGGTTCAGTGCTTTCCCATCTGTGGAATGAGGTGCAACATCAGCACTGAGCTACCTTACTGCACACTCACAGATGATTTAACAGCAAGCTCTTAAGCGCAGCCATGGATTAATAGAGCTTGACATCAAGCCTTTTCACTGGCTTTATCCGTTTCTCTTTAGCTTCAGTGAATGGAGCATTGGTGCCTTTCCAAGCTTGAAACCAGTATCACTCACACTGTTTCATAGAACTTTTTTTTTTTCTTTCCTTTTTTTACTTTTGGATTTATGCTGAGCTGGCAAGCATTGCCGCTGACTTTGGCAATCTTTCGTATTAGAAATTTAGATCAAAGAAGTATTGGCTTGTTTGCCAGATCACTGGCCTAAATCAGGACTTCATGCACTTCCATGCAAAACCACTGTCAGGGATCTAAATTTAAAGAAGCTGCAAGTGTGTGTTGGTGGTGGTCCTATATTGGATTATTCAAGTTGTCAAGGCTGACCCCAAATCTACTGCTCATAAGACTCTGCTTGTAACTCGAGTATAGTAACATCGACATAAAACTGGAGGGAAATTCATGTATTTTCAGCAAACTGTGACCTTTTAAAAAATTCAAGGAGTCTTTCTTTAATGTAAGTGCACTGTGTTGTCTGTCAGGCTTGTTACTCAAGAAGACAGAATAAAATGCACTTCTACCAGACAATTCCCTGAAACTACACCAAAATAACCAAGAGAAGTGCAGAGCTCTTAACCGTCATCTTAAAAACTGCTGTAATGTTAAGTATCGCACAGGGATTTTACTCACGAACAAAGCGATAACCGATGTAAGTTTTCTGGGCTTTACTTTTCTAAACACTCGGTCTCAACCTGCAGCTGACCTTCCAAACTACAAAGTCAGTTTAAAAAAACAAAAACTAGATCCATATTGAAGCTTTCACAAGAAAGCCAGACACTTCTCAGAATGACAATTAATCCAAAGCAAAGGAACAAGCAGAAAACACAGAGATTAAGTGGAGATTCTGCTGAGATAAAACAAAGGATTGTGCTTTTGCTAATTGTCTCCCTGAGGGAAAGCGTCAGCTTTTTCTGTTTCACACTGCAATTTCCATGTCTGTTGGTTTATATTTGTAAGGGAGAGATTTCTGAATGGTATTGCAGTAAATAATAAATGGCAAGACTTTAATACAGAGACGGTTGAGGTGATCTGCAAGCATCACATGTGCCACTCAGAGTATTAAGTATTCATGGGGGTAGTTCATGTGGTTGTCCTTTGGATTCTACATGACTGATAAGTAGTTTATTTTTAAATCATGATGATATATTCTACTGCAGATATTCAAATTCCCTGTGACCTGGAGCCCTGTGGAACCTCTCACAATCAATTTTCTCGCCCCTGGTGACCCCAGTAATCTTTCCTTTATGAGTACATTGGTCAGGAAAACAGTTCAGTTCTTTATGCGTAGCTGACCTTCTGCAGAACTGCGGAGGATGAGATCAATTTTTGTATTCTTTCTTTTTATTTTATTTATTAGGCAGTCTGTTGAACTAAGCATGAAAGCCATCTCTTTGATAATCCATATTCTAAAAAATGTTTTTGATTTAAGGTGAAATGGCAAATGTGTTTCATGCTTCCTTAATGTTAAAAAGTTCTACCTTTTGTCCTTTTGTCCCTGTTTTTCTCTTTGGTTAGCCTACTTAGCCATATGTATTCACTTCACACTTCACACAAACATTCTGTTTTGTAAAATGGGTTTGGTACTCCTCTCATTCACAGCCATTTCCACCGTTTCCCCAAAGCAAACACAACTGGGGCTTCATGTGATGACTCATGCAGAGGCATGTGAGAGCCATTATTCAAAACAACCAAGATGCTGCACAAATGCAAATAGCACCTTGGATGTGTCATTTGCCGTTTTTCCCATCAATTTCTTGACACCAGTGTGGTTGTTGTTCTGCCTGTGTCACCCGTTTCATTCCTTTGACTGGTTTTATATCTTTCCAGTGTCCAAAGGCAGTTTCTTCTGCATCCGTTGGTTTAATCAAAGTCAAATCTAGCAGAATAGAATAATTATTTGTATCAAAGAGGAAAAGAATTATTAGCTGGCCAGGCAACCACCCAGTGATGTTTGGGTGAAATCCTTGATGGGCCACTGAGAATATTCATGTGGTATTCAGGTGAGTTTTGTTGAGGACCCAAAAGCATATAGAGGCAGCATATTTCCAAGAAAAGACGCTTATTGCTCCTCATGAAGAGGAATCCAACTAAATCGACCTACACATAAAAAACAAGAACTTAAATGGGACGGATGAGTAAGCATGAAGAAGCAGCATGTACCAACAAGGATCAAGGGAAAGATAAGACAATATGTAGCTACTGAGGCTGACAGGACATAGGTGAAAAACCTCAGGGAGATGGGGGCCAGGAAAGTCAAACAGAATACAACCACGCAAGAGAGATGTACAAAGTAAAACAGGAAGTAAAGTGATGGACACACTGAAGGTACAGAGATAAAGGAAGACAGGACTCAGTCAAAACCCCCAAAATCCACTAAACAAACTGAATTCTTTCAAATTCAGCAGAATGTGCAAATCTGGCAGGATAATGGAATGCAAATTTTTAAGCTTGCACACAAACATTTTGGAGACTGGGGAAACTGGTGATGCAGATGAGTCGGTGAACTGGTGGTGACAAGTCCACACCTGCGCAAACATCCAGGTGGGCTGTGATTTGTGAAGAGAAACTGCGTATGCAAGGTTTTACAAATCACATTATCTTTTGGCGTCCGCCATTTTTGGCTTTTGGTAACGATACTTGCGCAGTGTCATGAATGAGCACCTTACACTTTTGTCCTTGCACAACCTGGGAGTGTTGCAATTCCATTTCACTGCTATTTAATCTGTGCAAGCATGCAACAGATAAAAATCTTGGAACATAAAAACACAATGGGAAAAGAGTGGTTTCGCACCTTACAGTTTTAGGATCTTGTGGACTCTGTCAAGTTGTGCACAGACTGCTGCTCTTATTTTGAGGCAAAGAAAGATGAAGAAAGAAATTGTTTCTCCAGTCAAGTTCCACAGCATCATTTATAAAGCACAGGTGCCCTTTAACTAATGGTGATGTCAGTACTTTGAGTATTTCACATCAAACAAACTAAATAACATTTTCCAACTTCAGAGACCTGATTTTTTTTTTTCAGTTTAAAAAGGATCCTAAGTAATTGCAGTTTTATTGATAAATATAATAAGCACAGTAACGACTATCTCAAAAAAACATATTTCACTTTATAAATATTTGTTTTTGTGACTTAACAAAAGGATGATTAGAGGAAAGCAGAGGACTGGAGCGGCAGAGCTCTCCCAGGATTGCCAATTTAGAGCTCCTGCTGCTGACCATATGAACACACTCATACACACAATGATCTGACGGGGGAGAGGGAGTGAGTGTTTCTGTGAGATAGAGAAAGCGAAAAAACATCAATCTTGCCCAACATGATTTGCTGACTGGATGAAAGGACTCCATCTGTCTTGTGCCGTTTATTGAGGGAAAATTGGTTGAATTTAGCACATTTGTTCCACAAAGAGTGAGAGAAAAAAAGATTACGAGATGCCCTTGTCCACACCTGTGGTGGAGTGAGATATTACAGCAGCTGTAAAATGTCAAGACAAAAAAAAATACACTTTAGTGATAATCATCTATTGTGTAGTCTGAGTGTTTTGTTCTTCTTAAGCTATCACATAACAAAGTGCCATTTTGCTGACAATCTTCAGTTACTGGAGAGCACTGACAAAGTCTGACTCCTACAGTGTTAACCCAGCATAGATGTAATGTTCTTCAAAAGATTAAAGCTGAAAGTCAGCCCTCGAATTTTCATAATCCTAATTTAATTTTACACAGTATCTTTTGTGTTGCAGAACAGAGGGAACAGAACAAAAAAAAAGGAAAAAAAAACTTGTTCTTCATCATTGCAGGCTGTCAACAGAGATACTATGTTCCCTGGTTCTGCACAGCAAGCAAAGGGATCCTAAAGAAACCTTATTCCTAAGCTGTGCGGGCACTAAACATTCGCAAGAGTCGTTTGAGGAGTTTGTCAAAAGGAGTTATGAAGTCCAACCGTACAGAATAATTATAGAAAATTAGCTAAATTAAAGTTGCATACCTCAATGACTGGGTCTAGCGGTGCTCTTTTTGGCCCATTAGGCTTTTTTCTTTTCTTCTTTTTACTACAGGTATCGTTAACATGTCGATACTGTTATTTCAGTGAGATTCAGCACAAGGGCTACTTTACCAGTTTTTAAGAGGGATATTGTTTTCGTTAACACTCTTCCAGTTGAACACTAGTATTGCTGTGGCTATAGCTGTTTTGTTGCCTTGAATACGGAACTAAAACCTAATATTTGTCAACCAATGTAAAGTTGAAACAAGGAAGCTTTTAGATCTTTTAGCTCAGCAGGTCACTGTAAGTGTAGAGGTTAAGTCACTTTTATCACACTGTCCAATATTTACTCTGGTTGTCATATAAGCAACTAATTACACTTTTTTCCCTACTAGATTCACAAGAAATCTAGCTTTTTGCCCGTTTTGACAAAAAAAATTACACTCTGCATCCATTACAAAATATTGCTTTTCACTTCAAAGGCCATTCATAACCTCTGGGTTAGGGTCCATACCTCTTCATACCTTCAAAACATCCTCATGTCTGGATCTCTGTCTCCTCTATTCCCAAAATTCCCATACCCTTTTCAAAATATTGATGTCTATATCCCAAAATCTTTTCCTTGTAGACTGAATAGACTTTTCTCATCATTCATTTAGAATAATAAACCTGCCAGAACAAGGAAAAGTCTTCACCCCAAATGCTCCAGTGTTGTGGCTCCTCCAGATTTATTTCCAGATTACTTCCAGATTATTTTGGGTCCTGTGACATTTGACCCCCCTGTATTGGTTATATAAAGACCCTGGCGCAGCTCATTTGAGACTAATTCATGCAAAAAGTCTTCGTTGGCAACCCTTGTATATTCACCTCTCCCCTCATCACACTCAGCCCACACAAATAATTTGTTAGTTAAAATATTGATGAAAAATATGGATTAAGATAAGAAAACATTTTATTTGGCAATCCTTATCATTTAAGTGCCCTGTTTATCCTAATCACTATTTCAAATTGTCTCAGATGGATAAAGATTTTCTTAACTGGCACAATGTACACTCAAAAAAGGGAACCTTGGCAGGCTGTTACATCAACAAACATGTACACAACACAACATGTAGCTTTAACATGGTAAGTTTACATTATGAACACGATTATAAGTAGGACTAAAGTGATATCAAGCAACTTCACGTGAACAAAATTTGATCAACTTTAGACAACGAGAGTCATGCAACAAATTGATCGCTTACCTCTGAAAATCACAGAAGTTATCACGAGACACCACAGAAGTACATCAGAGGGAAACATTTGGAGCGTGTGCTGAGATACAGGTATAGGTAAGCTTGAATCTATTACCGTCCTTCTAACTGCAAGTGCAATCCCATACACACATATCATTGTTGGTCTATATTTTGTTATTTTTGATGAAAATTTTATTAGCTTATCATTTTTGCCATTATAGCAACTTTGAAAACAACAACAACAGTTCTCTAAAAAGAATAAGACAAACTGGAATTTTACTTCCCAAAATAAGTAATTGCTGGTGATAAAGGGCTGGCGGCAGAATAGTGTAGCATAGCATAACAGTGCTAGTAGCTGTTAGCTGCCAGCTAATGACACATGGCTCTTTTTCAGCAGCACTCTTTGCCATGGTGAGTCAATATGTGAGCTTATTTATGAGCTTTTTATTACCACATTCCATTTAAGCACAGTGACCTCCACCATCCATAACTGGAGGAAGGCTGAAACCACTAGGATGCTTCCTAGAGCTTGTAGTAGAGAGACTACTTCTAAATGAGTTAAACAAACACTATTAAACTAAGTTGGATCAACCACAAGTAAATCAAGTTTGATTGACCAAATTACTTAAGGTTGAAAGAAAACTATTTAACCACATGGAAATATTTTCCATGATTTTTTTTTTTAAGTTCATCCAATGAGTCATTTTATTGAGTTATAGGCATAAAATAATTTCACGATCTTGACCATAATGCGACATTAGTTATCTTCCAATATCTGTGTAACAAGTTAAATTTCCCAAAACTCCCTTTTTTTGCCAAATCCGTGACTTTCTAAGGAATATTTCTTCTGCTTTCCCAGATCAATCATCAGTTTCCCCAATGACCATATACTAGATCAACCTTTATCAGGGTATTATATATCAGCCAGTTATAGTGCACTTACTTCACTCTCACCTTCTTCCATTTCTGTCAGAAAATCACAACTGGAATCCTAGGAGAATGTCTTGAGCAGTGTACTTATTTCTTCAGTCTGTCCAAGACATGGGTTATTGGAATTCAAGGTATCCCTTGTATCCATTGGAAAAAACTGAGATGGTATAAACAGTTCTCTGATGTAGACCCATGATGTGATTGATATCGGTGCTACCCAGCATCACATACCCACATGTTCTGGCCCTGCCCAAAATTAGACAACTATTGGACATCTATCTTTGACGTGTCAGGCTGATATCATCATGCTCTTGGATTGAGCTGTTTGTTGTTACACCTGACCAACAGTGGAAGGATGACAAACCCCTTATACTGACACATTGGGTCAAAGATACTCAAACTTGAGAAAATTAGATGTTCTTTCAAATGACAAACAAAAATTTGGGAACCCTTTCTGGACAATGATAAGACTCATATTTCCTTGGAGAGCAAGTAGTGGCAAGCATTTCTCAGCATAAGACAACTAGCTACAATGATGCCATAACATTCCTGTCTGATAGCTAGTGGCCACCCCGTCACCCTTTGTGCATTTTTGTCCTTTTTCTCCCTGCAAGTTACTATAAATACTTCTATAATGTCTCAGTAATATTCACAATTTTATGTCCATTCCATACTGAAATGAAAAGAATGTTAAAAATACACATCTTTCCACTAAGATCACAAGAAATCTATGTTTTTGCCAGCTTTGACAAAAATACACTATCTATAACAAAATTTTGCTTTTCATTTACAAGACCATTCAGAACTTCTAACCTCCACATTTCCATACCTACCCATACCCTCAAACACTCCTTGTCTCTGCCTCAGTGTCTCCTCTACTCACTTCACTACTAAGTATGAAATTCACTCCTACTGATCTTCGCTATATAGATTCAATTACACAGTTTAAATCCCAACTCAAAAAAAAACATCTGTTCAAGCTTTCTTGCTCTCTATGAGTGCGAGAGCCTGAACACATGTTTGCACTGATGATGTGATCAGTTGATGGTATGACCATTGTCCATTTGTGTTCATTTAGCTTTTATTGTGTTTTCTTGTGTATCCTACTTTTATCTGTATGGAAGCCTTGAGTGTCATGGAAGGCACCTATGAATAAAATGTATTATTTTTAAATATTTCTTTCGAAAGATTTTTTTTATGGTCTGTTAATATTGATGGTTAAGAGACAGGAAATTGGGGCAGAGAAAGAAGGGGACACGCAGCAAAGGGTCACAGGCCGGGAGTTGAACCTGTAACCTCTGCAATAGGACTAAAGCCTCTGTAAATAGGCCACAGTGCAACCTATTATTATTATTATTATTACTATTAGTCCTTCTGTGATAATTGATGACAGTTTTGATATAACAGAGATGATTATCAGTGCTCTGGATAGGTGATGTTCAACTCATTGCTTTTAGGTACATGCTATTTGTTAGGAATATAGGCAGAAATATGCATCATAGACTTGTGAGATGGCTGTGCTTGGACCACTTGTCTCCGATAGAAAGGCTTACTACTTACTACATCAGGCAAAACTAACCTATTCACAACCACACAAATGCAATGCTTGCCGAAAAAGTTAACATTTTTCAGTTTCTGACATAAGCAATGCTTCCAAAGTGACGAAATACACCTGCAATTCAGTTAAGCAAAAGCAAGATTGTCAGTGCCTCCGACATGTATGTGAGGGCATGGTCCCTCTCTCAATTTCTCTTTTGTCATTATTTTCTGGCATAGTCCTGTGTTACTTTGGGTGGTTTTGTCGATGTAGGGATGGGAGACTGTGAGAACTGGACAATGTTTCCTAAAAGTTATGAAATATTTCTTTAAAACAAAATTGAAACTCATACTTTAACACTGAACAACAGCAACAACAAACTCCTTTGTGCTGTTTTTACTTTAAATATTATAAATATCATCACAGATATGTTACATTCAAACACTTAAATAACCACAATTACAACAAGACCAGTGATGTTGTGGGGATGCAGCTGGTCTATCTGATGTTGGTCTAGGAGGATGCTGTCCAAGCTTTATGCTATCCTGGACGAGGTGGACCACCCATTACTTGACGTACTAGTCAGATGCAGGAGTATATTCAGTACTTGACTGATGATGCACCACAGAGCACCACAGAAGTCTTCTCTACAGCCTTCAAGCTAGACAACTCTACAATCTGACTGTCGGATACGGAGTCAAAAGAGTCAAAAGACTGATCCTGGATCATAATGTGCAATAATATTACTTGTAATAATCAATATTTCTACATTCTCATAACTTTTATTTGGATATATATTCTATTGGTTGGACACACACACACACACACACACACACACACACACACACACACACACACACACACACACACACACACACACAC
>JBAMYA010021511.1:0-16699 GCA_037176975.1 Arrhamphus sclerolepis | reverse complement strand
TGTAAACATATACATGCAGACTCTACAGAGGAAAAAATGATTTAGAGGTAAGAAAGAAATATATAAAAAGTAGCATCAAATTTAGTTACAGGGGAGGATAAGTCAATCAGATCAGTTAAAGGCACATGGGACCTGCTATGTAGGGGATTGTGGGTAAAATGTGCCCAGTGTACACTTGTACTACAGGGTTACCAGCATTCATTTACCACCATAGTGACTTTGATTAAGAATAGAAACACATATATGGAATTATTAATTTAAACCTACATGTTATTTGTGCAGGTGTATTGAAGTAGAGAGTTCATTAAGCATACATACTGTTCAGGACGTTTGTTCTAGCAAATATGCACACAGAGCTACATACTAGAAAACACAGACACAAACATTCATACTCTCCTTCTCACAGACACAAACTCACAGAAAGTGGATTTGAGTGATGGTCTGTCAGAAAGAGACAGACATTGTTGTTTAATATTAATTGACCTCATTTTGAAGACTACCACACAGTGTGGCCTTTGCTTTTTCTTCATTTGTCTGGTGTTACAACTTACCCCAGTAGGGGGCAAGTTGTAACAAAGGAGCACCATGTATTTGGTGTCAACTCACAAGGTCTGTGTTACTCCTGTGGGTGCTACTTTTGGTGTCATTTGTAGTCAACAAATGTGGATCATTTACTAAAAGTTTGAGAGCTCTCACTAAAACATTTAGAGAGATACCTGTACTGAGGCAAGAAGTGTTACAACCATACTACCATCTCCCCCTATAAATGTTTATGTCCAAAAATGGTGTTTAACTATGCATTCATTTTGTCGCAATCTCACAATACATTACTGTCTTTTCATCACTGTTCTTTCAAATATATGTTGTTTCAAAATATGAAACTATTAACTGCAGTCTCAGTTGTAGTGTTTGCGATGCTTTTATTTTGAAATACACCATCGGATTGTCACAATATGTGAATGACAACATAATCTAAATTTTAGTTTCATTTTTAAATATTTGCGAAACATTTCGCAGACTTGAAAAAAATCGTTCCTGGCTTAAAAAAAAGAAAAAGATTATTCGAAAATGAAAACATTTTGCGACATGAGTTGACGTGTCGGTTTACGGCAGCATGGCAGCCTGCTGGCTCGCGTAGGTTCCCGTGAGCTCTGGTCAGTAACTTTGTCATGAGCGCGCGGACATGTGGCGCGATGCCAGCTCGATAGCGAAAGTCTCGTCGGGACGATGATAACGTGTTTTCGGTGGGTTTCCGCGCCGCTGCTCCGCCACGCAGCGACCCTCTCGCGCCCACCGGCTGGGCGTGTGTTCCGGCACGAGCCCGCATTATGGCGGCTCGGACACGCACCTGTCTCGGAGTTCTCTAGGTTACCGCGACCTCAGGTGTGCGGCTCGCGGCTCCTCGGGCTTAAATGCGTGGAGGGTCGTACGGTGTGCTGGGGCGAGCTCCTCCGGCAGCCCTTCCGGCTCCCCGAGGCAACCGCGCTCCGGTACCCGGGAGGTCACGGTAGGTCGGCGGCCAGTTTCCGGTCCCTGCTGACCCCCTCTGGTGCTCGAGGACTTTGCAGTCGGAAGGTGGAGGAGGAGGCTCCGCCGCCGGGAAGCTCTGCCAAGGTGGACCGGGAAGAAGCAGGTCCGATACCGGGACACGGACTGTTCAAGTTCAAAGAACTGGTGAGTAACAAACACTGACGCAACTACAGGAATGTCAACAAATGTGAAGGTGCGGGGAAATAAAACTAAGCACATCTGAGTGACCTGTGTACAGGTGCACAATAAGGCAAAGTGGAGGAAGAAAAGCTGTTAGCTTTTAATAGATAGTAATACTGTTAGTTGCCACACATTTAACAGAGATCAGACTGAATTAACTTTACAGCGATCAGTCAATCAGCATGTATTTGTACAGCACCCTCCAGTAACCAGCTGGCACCCATGGTGCTTTTCCATCAAATGGAAAAGAAAAAGAAAAAATACAGCTGAACAGTTAAGATAACAAATAAAATAACATTTGAACCTGTATATGTATATATTAAAAGCATAGAATCAGAAATAAACAAGAGTGATATTTATGGAAAATGCATTAAGGTGGTGCTGCAGTGAAATACACTGAAAGTTAAGTTTTTAAGTAGAAGAATGCATCTTCTACATCTGAAACATTTTTATTGAGTATATCAACAAAAATCATCAGCAGGTCACTGATTAAAGGTAAAGCAGAATATCCATAGGTGTTTGTGAGTAGTGCATGTTCACGTTTGTGTGAACGAACCCATCTTACTGAAGATAAAAATAAATCATTAAACCTCTAATCAATCCCCCCTCTCCTGTTGGCCTGAACAGGGCATCAGGATAGAGGATTCATTAGCGATATAATGATTAATCTTTTTCTTTCTTTATCTCTTTATGTAATCAACATCACCAAAGTTAACAGGCAGTCAGTGAATCACAGAAGTTCCTGTGCAGTTAGAAGATCCCTCACATATGTAAAAACTATATGTTATATATTAATTTCTCTTTTTAACAATAATACAAATTGTAATTTGATGACTGTTAAACTCTGTCTAATCTACTGCAGCGTGACTGCATTCGTCTGTATTATAGCCAATTTAATTGGGGGTGGGCTTTTCCACGATGTTGCACCCGGGCCCAGATTAGGTCAGAACCGGCCCTGACCTCAGTGTGCACATGTGCTCAGCTTACTAATAACAGATCAGGGATATGAGAATGATGATATTGATTAGTTTTATGGTTTTAAAGATTAGCCGAAGAAGGTTTTAACCAACAATAAAGTTTGTGTTTTATTTTTGTGTCATGTGAACCAACTTGGTTTTTTGTGTCAAGGTTTTAGCTGTGGACAGCGGTTGTTTGTCGTTGGACGAGGTTTTCGTGTTTATTTCATGCAGTTATGTTCATGATCACAGTTAACGTGCTGTATCACTTCGTCAGGTTAGTTACGCTGTGTTGTGGCAAATTTTATATTATCAGTGAGCACTAGAGAGATGAGCTTAATAAGAAAAAGTTTAATTAACAATTTGTGCACAAAAAGGAGAGCAGTCAACACAGCTGTACAGGACAACAGCAGGAGCTCTGAGGAGAAACCTCAGAACAGGATCTTTTATATTGTTTACAGTTTACAGGATGACGAATGCTAAACAATCGTCTCTGTTATCCATGGAAAGCACACGTGTCTCTGCTGAGTCTCCAGATGCATCTGAAGACCTTGGGTCCTGCCAGGAGGTCCATCCTGTCTCCTGATTACATGCAGAACTAGGCTGTTTGACCTATGGTGGATAAGATGGACCAAAGCCTGGAAGGTTCTGGTCCATAGGTTAGGTCAGTCTGACTACAGCTGAACATGTGTGTGTCAGATGGTTCTTAAGAAGAGAATTAGACGAGTAAGCATGAGTCAGCATAAGCAGCATATGAACGATAATCATAAAGACTGGTGACCTAATTAAATATAATGTGCTGATATGTATTTCTTGACTGTTGATGGATTTATTTAGCAGGTAAAAGTGTTTACATGGCTTAATTAATTATCATTTTTTCCAAACTTTTGCGACTGTTGAATAAAAGCTTAAAGCTTTTGCAAATTGCATCAAGTTTTTTCCCTTAGTTTTTGTCATAAAATCTCAAATTTTACAAAAATCGTGACCTTCATTATAAAATTCATGGATCATAGATCACTGACGAGGCTGTGGCCCCAAATATCATCAAATGTTTTTCTAATAAAAGTCAGGGGAAGCACATAGTTTAAGTCTATATGGTCATTAAATGAAAAAAGGAAAATAATTTAGATAATGAACATGAGCAAGATGACATTGATGATTGGTTCTGAATGTCAAAAATGACACAAACTTAGAAAAGTATCACAAAACCCCTGAAAAGTTGCATTTTCATGTGAGAACAAAACGGTGACTGGTGTTGGTGGACTGGTGCGGTTCATGATGGTGAAGACGAGTCCCAACATTCTCTGCTTGTTTCAGTTTTTGTCAGCATCATTTTTGACACTTTTTTAAATGTTTTCATACCATCAGACCAGAATGAGAGCGAATTTATTTAAAAAAAAAAAAAAAAAAAGTGAGACAGGAAGTTGACAGTTTCATGCCAAACGGTTCAAACCCGAGAAAAGTCTTGACATCGTGTGTATCTGAGCCGTAAACTCTTGTTTTTGTGCAGCACGAGAACCCGTGGACGATCCCCAACCTGCTGTGTATGTGTCGGATCCTCCTGGCTCCGTTTCTTGGTCACCTGATCATCCAGCAGCACTTTGATCTGAGTCTGGCTCTGTTCACGCTCGCTGGAGCTACTGACCTGGTACAGCAGACACCAACATCCCAGCTCAGACACTCCTGCTGCTGTTCTGCCTGCTTTCACAGTCCTTTAGAAACATCTTTTTATTGGTTTTTGACATAAACCACATGAAAGCTGCTGCTCAGCAGTTAAAACCAGGTTTTTTTCAGTGCTGATAAGAATTGTTGTATTTCCTGTTAAATATAGGCACGCTGTGTGGATATGGATTTATTTGGCTCTAAATTAGAATTTTGGCAGAGTATAATTTAGCATTTAATAGCATTTGTTTGTGTGAATCTCATCCAGCTGGACGGTTACATTGCCAGAACGTGGCCCACTCAAAAGTCTGCTTTGGGCAGCGCCCTGGATCCACTGGCTGACAAGATCCTCATCAGTATTTTATACGTCAGTCTCACCTATGCTGGGCTAATACCAGGTACGAGTCTCTGGAAATGTGTCTGTTTGACGCCTCCAGCCTCATGTGCTCTGGTTTCTGTAACAACCCAAGAGCCCATTAAATATCTGCAAATCTTTAATGAGGCGCGTTACCACACAAGCGTTAATTATTGTGCTCTGTTCCAGCTCCGCTGACGGCCCTTGTGATTTTCAGAGACATTGGTTTGATCGCTGCTGTTTTCTGGGTCAGATACAAGACTGTACCCCCACCGGTGAGAAAAACACTCAAAACAGGTTTTCCTTTTTGTATTTGATACTGAAACTGTACAAAGTATCTTTGTCGGAAATGACTGGACTTATACTGGTGGTAACTTTGTTATTTCTGACCTAAAGCAGGACGCTGTGTCTCTAAGAGAGTCGCTGTTGCATTTCTTATGCAAGGAGACACATTTCTTTATTGTTTAAATGATGAAGGCCATTATCTTCATCGATGTCAGTGCTGTGTAATTACTTTTGATTATAGTGGTTACTTTGCAGTGGAAAACTTTAGAATATCCTTCATAATCTCTTTGTTTTGCTTCCACAGGTGACTCTCAGTAAGTTTTTTAACCCCTGCTATACGACTGCACAGCTCAAGCCCACGCTCTTCAGCAAGGTGAGACACTCAGCGATGTTGGCTCCGACCAGCCCAGAAATGTAGCGGTACCGCTAGAAAATTTGAATTAGCTGAGCAGGTGCGTCTAGCTAGCCTCCATTGAAGCTCATTAAAAATGCCCAGAAGTCTTGGGGAGCCAATCAGATCAGTCCATCCTCGTAGAGCGTCTGTGAGAGGACTTCACATGATGATGGCAGAGCTGAGACCTTGTACAACTTAAAACTCTGCAAAAACAAATGTTTTAGTCATCTCCAGCAGCAGATCGTATTGTTTTATTAGACATGAGGTACAGAACAAATGACAAACGTCTGCAAAGGTCACTTTAAACTCGTCTGTCAGTTTATATTTATTAAAAGCCATATCAGTGCGTCCAAGTCCGACTTTCCTTTTATATTTTTCAGCAATCAGATTGATCTCGTTGTTGACTTTTGGCTCTGTCCATGTATTTATTCATCCATTTTACTTTTTTATATATATATTTAAATAAACTACCATTGCGAGAAGCAACATATGGACGTATTCAGATTCTGAAAATTAGAAAGTTAGAAAATTAAATTACTAAAAGTAGAAGAAAAAGCAAAAAAACGCAGTATAAAGGATGTGGTAAAGGTCTGCTTTAAATATGCAACATTAAGATAGTTATGTAGATTGTAAAAATACAAACAATATAATGCTATGCATTCAGTGCTATATCGGTTATATACGACGTATCCGTTATATAAGCGAGACCTTTTCTTAGCAGCGGTGAGAGTTTATGACTAACGTAGGCAACCACAGAAAACAGCTCCTTCCTACTCCGTTTGCACGTGTAGATCTACGTCTTTGTTTGTTTAGTTATTAATTAATTATTAAAATTGTCTTGTTTTCATGACGCGTTTGACCATGTTGTTTTCTGTTTGATCTCACGTTCAAATAAATCTCACCTCTCAAAGTGGTGTTGATGATGATCACAGAGGAACTCGGTCATTCTGAGTCCTTCACTGATTTAAACCAGACGACGTTCAGTTGCATCAAATAGAAAGAGGACGAAAAGAAACAGATGAAGATGCCATAGAATGAAAAAAGTTGCATGTCCTCATCAGAATTATACAAAAGCACCTTTCTGTCAGAATGGTGTAATGTTGTGACCGTGGCCCCCCAGACCAGTGTTCCCACTCTCAATCCTGACTGGTCTCCCAGCGGCACTGCCAGTGTTTGTGGTTTCAAGGCTTCACTGTCCTTTCTGCTCCAGGTCATAAAAGACAGTAGTTGTCATGAAAAGTAATTTTATCTGTCAAAAGAGGATGAATTCAAGAGTTTTTGCTGTTTCTGCTTTGCTTTCAGATCAACACGGCCGTCCAGCTGTTACTGGTCGCAGCTTCTCTGGCAGCTCCAGTCTTTCACTACACAGACAGCGTCCTGCTTCAGGGTTTATGGTAAACCACAGCACGCGCTACATATGCACGCAGATGTCACCCACAGCCTGCTTTTGCTTCTGGTGTCACGTTACTACAAAAAAAATCAATACGAGTGGTTTCATCTCAGTCAAGCACATGAACGCTGCTTGTTGCTGCAGTTTGTGCTGGTCAAGTGTGATGACTCATCTTCATTTATGCCTCAGAGTGCGTTTGGAGCAGAAATCAGGCTTTTGATTTTGCCGCTATAAAACAGATTTGTATGAAAATCTACTTCAGCAGATCGTTGAGCCAAAGTTCACAGTCCTCACATCTGAAATAAGAAGCTTCTGAAGACTGCAGCTGTAAAAGGTAAATGATGAGCATCGTCCACGAGAAGCAGCTGAGGTGGTCTGAACTGTTGCTGCTGGTGACCCCGAGCAGCGAACTATCAGCACCAAAGAAAAGGCAAAGCACACTCACTGGTCTTTGATGCTGTTGGGTCTCTTATGGCCTGTTCACCCTGGACCAGTATTATCTGAGGACCTGCGGTAATCTGGAATAATTACAGGCGACGTCTGTGATGTTAATCCAGTGTGAAGGCTCCATGTCTGTGATTTGTAAAGTAAAACTTCCAGCCCAGATTACCTTCCCTACTTCAGCCAACACAGAGGTCATGGGATCATTTTAGTTCAGTTATTTCTGGGATTATTTTATTTATTTATTACCTCCAACAAGGAGGTTATGTTTTTGCCAGCGTTGGTTTGTCTGTTTGTTTGTTTGCAACATAACTCAAACAGATTTTTATAAAAATTTCAGGATATGCCCAAATTGGGACAGTGAACAAATGATTAAATGTTGGAGGTGATCCAGATCACTGTCTGGATCCAGGAATCGTTTGAAGGATTCTCCATCATTGTGAGATAGGACCACTTTCAGGATATGTGTATTTTTCTCCACAATAAAAACTCTGAATGCTTGGAAAGAAAACATACGGGACATGGTCATGACAGCATCAATGACGTGTAAAAGTCTGATCCGGATCCTGGAAGATTCTGGATACTAAGATCCAGAACATGAAAAAAGTCAGGTGTTATCACCTTTTTCAACACTGTGAGGTAACGAATGAAGATCCAGACGTGCAGCTAACACCAACCTGTAGCTGACAGTCTTCTGAAACAGAAGTAAGTTAACAGATTCCAGGAATATGAGCTGTTGCCGTCGAAGAGGCGCTACAGAGCGAGCAGGTGTAGGAGCAACAGGTACAAACCGTCTTTTATCCCCACTTCTGTTTCACTATTAAACAGATCCTCTACACAAGCCTTCGCCACCTGACCCCGACCACGTGGTGGAGAGGTCTCACTGTTGGGCCCTTCCCCGTTAGAGTGGCCTTCCTGCAGGGCTGTTTACACTCTCGTGAACGTTGTCTGCTAATCTGATGGCGCCGCGTTGTCCCCTGGTTGAGTCGTATAGACGCAGCGTTGGTCCGTTTATGGTCCTTATTTAGCATTGGTTAATTAAAACTGATCTAATGTTGGGATAGTTAATCGTTTTAACTTGTGTTGTTGTTGTTTTTTTAGACATCCAGGTTTTATGTTTTTGTTTGTTTAATAACAACTGTATGTGTGTCTTCGTTGGCTGTGCAGCTGCTGTACTTTTTGCCCAAGAAACATTTGCTGTTGCGGGACAATAAAGTTGATCTTATCTTATCTTAGATTTGACGTATCAACAGTTATGGAGCTGGATCCAGAAGAAAAACACCATGACGGAAATGTTGATTTTCACGAATAACTATTAAACTAATAATGATATTAATGTGATTACAACTGCTAAGTGCATGTTTACATGGTCAAGGAATCCAATAAAATAAAACAAATGTAGGAGTAAAACTTTTGGGTGGAAATCACAATATGTGGAGGAGCTGTGCTGCTTGGAGGTCTGAGCTCTCTGAGTGCTTTTCTAGTTTAGTTATTTGTGTGTTTAATACCAGTCCAGAGGGATTAGGGCATCAGACCTGCAGACCTGCAGGAGCAACACTGAGGACAGTTGCATGAAGACGTGTCCAGCCTGTTTGCAGGAACTGTGAATGCGAACGTCAAACATTTTTAAACGCCTCTGAGAGTCGTGTGCTGCTGCACGTGGAAGAAGACCAAACCACGTGTCGTATTTGCTCCCTTGGACTTGACTAAGGTTTGACCCTTCACAGTGTCCTCCAGAGGACTGGTTTCTGCTTGACTGCTGTTGTGAAGAGATCTAAACTCCACATGAAAATGACAGATTGTGATTACGTGAATCAGAATTTTCTAGAACTGCTACTTCATTTGAATATTTATTAATTCAATGCAAATACTTCAAAAATACTGCATACTTTTTTTTTTAATGGTGTGCTTTGCTTCTGATAGTGTTTTCTTGATATCACCACTGGGGGCAGCAATGTATCTCTGTTTTGTTTTTTTTAATCAACGTCATGAAGACTTGACCAACATAATATGTTTTAAAGCAGCAACTGAAACAAAATATGACCATAAAAACAAACAAAAAAAAAGGCCTGTGGTTTTAAAGAGTCCATCTCTGTGTTTCAGGTACATCACAGCTGTGACTACAGCAGCATCCGGCTACAGTTACTGGCACTACGGCCGCAAGACTGTCCAGCAGCTGAACACCAGAGCGCCAGGATAGCGGCTCCTGGAATCAGAACCAAAGGACGAAGCGTCGTCCGCAGCGACGCGCTTCAGCTGCGGCTACAGAGGACAAACTAGCAGACGGAAGTTCACCAGGAGCTCTGGAAACAAGTAGCTGTGACAACCATTTACAGGTCGCCATGGCAATGGAGCGAGGGAAACAACTAAAGCCACAGATGGTTTTACTCCAACACTACAGAAACAGCAGCTCTGCTGGCAGTCTGGACTGAAGCCACGTGCACACGCACACACACACACACACACATAACCATCCAGCTATATTTCAGGTGATCTGGCAGGAACTTTTATTTTTCTCACTCTTGTTTTGTCTGTTTTTTTCAAACAAGATGAGATGTGAATGATTGTCACATGACAGTTTTGTAAATCAATGATTTATGATTAAAAAATAGGAAAACAGCTCTGGTTTGTTTGTTACTCTTCTGGACTGGAGAAGAATTAGTTACTGATTTTTTAGAAAGCGTGCAGACAATCAAACCTCTAATGGGAACATTTCTGAGGAAATCCCAGAGAAACTGGCGCTCTGATTCAGTTCTGACATCAAAAAGAGGAATAACAGCTGCAGAGCAGCTGGCTGATGTCAAAATGTCAGAATTTAGCAAATATTTGCTAAAGATTTTAAAACAAAGTTGCAGGATTTTTGTAAACTTTCCTTTTTTATTTTAAAAATTCCCGATTTTAGGAAACAAAGTTGAAATTGTAATTTTATGTTAAAATGCTGAAACAAGAATATATTTACAAAATGTGATTTAAGTTGCAGTTTTGTGACTTTTGTGATTCTGATAAAATCTTGGTTGTTGGAAAAAACTCCAGATTTCAAAACTTGCGTTTTCACAACAAAATTAACTTTCTTTCAAACAAAAGTCCCAAATGTATTTATTTATTGTTATTTTACAATAAATTGTGATTTTTAGTACAAAAGATAAAGGTTTACATTTTTGTGAAATTTCAGATTTTGTAAGAAATCAGTTTTTATGAAGAAAACTTTTTTTGAAATTTTCCAATTTACAGCAAACTTTTTCTTTAACAAAAATGTTATTTCTTTATTTGCAATTGCACAAGGGAAAATTGTGATTTTAGTACAAAAACCTGTTTTATGATAAAAGTTGCGAATTTTTGAAATTTCATGACAAAAATTCTCTTTAAAAATAAAAATGATGAACCAGCAGGAAGTCTAACAACCCAGCTGGTTGAGAATGTGAAGAATAACCAGCCCTTTAGCGGTTACCATGGTGACGATGTGGCCCAGGATGAAATAGTCTGACGCCCCTGGTGTAACTACTTAACAGTTGTTTTTTTGTTTTTTTTTTACTTTCTCATTGAACGTCAGTAAATTATGACAAGTATCAGCCCGTCTCACTGCAGCTGCAGTTCTGCCTTTTCTCTTTTATTCCTTGTCTCCCTCCAGAAAGGAGTGTGATGTGAGAAATGAGGATGTGCGACACGTCATCTCGTTATTTCGCAGCGCTCTTCTGCAGCAGGCGGGCGACGCTGCCTCATTACAGATGTTTGCCGATGACTGCTGCGCTTGAACGGGCTGTTTCTGAGGCCTCACGTTAGATGTCTGTTCATGATGTTCTCTGTGAGGAAAGTTTAAGAGTCTCGTTCGAAAAACAAGACCTTCATCACTGAGAGCGACATGATTCTGACGGTTATTAAATGAAGAAACTCTTGTGTCTTTCTGTCTGAGGGAAATGAAACTTCTGGAGTTCATGTTTGATGACGCAGATTGGTAGCATCTAATTTGGAAGTACTGCTCAATGCCCCGCAGCCTTTCCGTGTGTAAAGGGAAATCTCTTTAATTGGTATTACCACTGAGATTAAAGCTAAAAAAAAAAAGAAGTCTTAAATGTCTGCTTATGAGGCTCAGAGTGATGATGATGTAACTGGAAGCCAGTGTCAGGACTTCAGGAGTGGTGTGCTCAGTTTTCCTGGCAGCAGCGTTGTGGATGATCTGAAGACCAGACAGCGGGCAGGTCTGCTGAGATGAGCGCATGGATGAGCTGCTCTGAGTCTGCTCAGTCTGGTTCCTGTGGGTTGTGGGCACCTGAAGAGGTGAGTGGCAGCAGAAGCTCAGGTCTGCAGGAAGATTAAAGAAAAAAAAGGCTCCTGCTCTTCCAGAAACATTGATATTTTTGTTTTCTTTACTGTCATACGACAAATGAGGATCTGGATCAAAACAAGAGTTTGAAAGAGAACCAACAGCACAAAGTAACAAATAACAGAAAAAAATGATACATTATTTCAACTTTTATCATAAAATGCAGTTAAATGTTGAAGATTTCTAATTTCATAAGATTTTCTGACGTGTTGGTCAATTGTCCTATGTGATAAAACAGAAAGTAGGACAGCTTTTTTTTTTTTTTTGGACATATACTTTCTTGTTTGTGTCACTATAATCCCAAAATATATAGGAATGCATGAAATTAGAAAATCTTCATGAAACAACAACTGAATTTGGAGACCAAAAGTCTCTTCTGTCGTTGGACTGTGGCCTCAGATGCAGCTGACGGCCGTTAGGGGGCAGTCGAGGTCTCTGCAGCTGACGGCCGTTAGGGGGCAGTCGAGGTCTGCAGCCGACGGCCGTTAGGGGGCAGTCGAGGTCTGCAGCCGAGTCTCAGAACGAAGAAGAGTTAACAGGAAACGTCTGGAGAAACCTGTAAAGATGGTGAGTAAAATAAAATGAAAACTTTTTTTTATTAGAACAGATAGTTTCACCAACCGGAGTTACAACAGAAGGTCATTTATTCGGAGATGAGACTTTAAGATTAAAACGCCTGTCAAAGGGAAAAAGCTATTTTCTTTCTTTCTTCAGGCATAACAGAGATTACCAACGACAAATCCACAAAAAAAAAAGCTTTAAGAAGAGGTTCTGGACAGATGCATATTTTCAGAAAAAGAAGTTAAAATTAAAACCTGAAGTTTGAATTTTGAGGCTCTGGTTGCACGTTTCCTTTATAGATGACTAAATGTTATGCATCAACAGTGTATGATTTAAGTGTTTCAAGAATGATGTTAACTACAGTTGATATTGTAATATTCATTATTATAAGGACAATGCTGAGAAGTTTGATGGTAACGTCACGTTTCTTGATTAAGAATTTGAACAAAGAGGTGTACATGTGTTTGGTAGATTATTATTATTTTGGTGTAATAATGCTTTTCTAGCAATAAATCTCATCTGCGTTGGAAAACAGCTTCTGTTGTTCACTCTTTCTTTGGTGGATAAAATGATAGAAGTCAGAAGAAACAATACATATTTGCTATTTAACCTATTTATTTTGTTAATTTAACTAACGGAGCCTCAGTAGCACGTGGAAGAGCCGTACACAGCTACAACAGTCTGAATCCTCCTTTTACTGGTCACACACCGCTGCAGGGTGATTCCCACTGAAGTGGGCCATCATGGTTGTTGTGGTCACCAGTAAAACTGTCACGTCCCACCTACTGTTAAGTGGGGCTGGCAGGTCATTCCATCCTCTCCACTCTCAGATTCTGGACGTAGTCTCTGATAAACCCTGCTTTGTGGACACCAGTGTTGTCATCTTTGAGGGTAGAGTTTGGTCCCAGATTGTGGAGATACAGTGCCACTAGATGGAGAATTTCATTGCCTCCAAAACAAAAGATGTTACTCTGTGCAGCAACCATGAAAGCATTTTCTGCGTCTCCTCCACACTTTGACCCTACAGTCCCCAGGAAGGTGATATCCCCTTCCTGGGACACTGACGTTGCAGCCTGTCTCTGGCATCTGACTGCGCCCAAATGAAGCTGCAACAGCAGCTTGAGGTTGTCCTGTCACACAGGCCTCATCTGTTCCAGTCAAAGTGGCATGTCCGGATCTGGTCTTATTTTATTTTTTTATTAGCTGTTAAATGTCAGTTACAGTTTGGCTCAAGAAAATGCTGCCGTTGATCTTTATGGAAATTCTTATCAATAAATCACATTTACACAATAAAAGAAAAAAATGGACAAACTCAGCTGTTGTGTTTCAGCGTTATTGCACATCTTGCTTCATGTGTATACAATAATGAAACCAGCCTCTAGAAATATGTCTGATGTTTTGTATTGGTTTGTTTTATTCTCAGGGTCATTTTCTGACATGTTGGGAAAAAGAAGTTATTTAGTCAGTCATTTAATGGCCTCTGATTAACCTTCTGCTTAACTGTGTTTGTTTTTAGGCTTCTGGGGTGGACCAGGTTGTTGGCATGAGTCTCGTTGTTTTCAGTCTCCTGCTGTTTACATACTACTCTGTTTGGGTCATCGTACTGGTAAGTCATATTTGGTCTTTCAAGTGTGTCAGATCCAGCAAAGTTGAATCTGGTTTTGAGTGAAATAACTTCTAAAACGCTCCTTTAATACTTTAATTTCCTATTTTTTCTCCTGCAGCCGTTTGTAGACAGCGATTACGTGCTGCACAAGTACTTCCTCCCTCGGGAGTACTCTGTTGTTCTTCCTGGCATCGCCGCTGTTATACTGCTCCTCTGTATAGGTCAGTGTGCTGGCTGTCTTCAAAAACAAATAACTCTCTTGATTCTCATTAAATCTGATGTTTTGTGCAGTAAAATCATTTAAGTTCTGGACATATCAAGCTCAGTGAGCTGTATGAACATGCGTCACCTCTGTTTCGTTCCGTGTCCTGATGTGTCATCTCTGGTGTTGTTCACAGGGGCCTTCACTGCAGTCGTCATGTGGAAGAATCACAGACCAAAGAAAGTGAACTAACCTTGGAACATCTGTGTAAATGTCGAGGATTTAACTGTGCGTGGATCTATGTTCACTTTCGCTGGCCAGACAAACAAAGACCCTAGATCCATTTTCCAATAAGTATCCCTGTGTAAACATATTTACCAAATTAGATTTGAGGCTCCTCATTTGGTTTTTGTTTCCAATGATAGAAAGAGAAAATGTTAGACAAGTGTGCAAGTGGGAACAAAGCACAGTCTCACTAAAGTTGGGGCCGCAAAATTTGAACTGAGACATGATGTGTTAATAAAGATAAGAGGCAGAGTTACTTCTGAGACCTCTTCAATTGAAAGGATGGAGAGGAGAGGGAATATAGCTGTTGATGACATTAACATGATGGTTCACTGTGAAAAGAGCGACTGTAAACATGCTTGCATTGATTGTCAAGTGAGTGAGTGTGTTCAGCTTTTTATGAATGCTGTGGCTGGAAATGTGACCAACGATTATTTGTGCTCAATAAAATGTAGAAGTTGACAAAAGTGTTCTTTTTTTTACTGGTGGGATGGAGCCAAGTCACATTTTAAAGAAATGGGACAAAACAAACACTGATTGAGGGAAGTCATTCATCTCTGGATATCTGAGTGGAAAAAGTATTGAATCGAAGGTGTTTTCAGCCAGAGGGATGACGTTTAAGTGTAAGATCATCACATAACATCTTGGAAGAAGTGTCTTATGAGATGCAAAACATTTGGGATGCAATGATTTGTGAATCTCAGAAGGCCATATTTGATTCCCAGTAGAACATAAAGAACATGCCAGATGTTGAAACTAAGACATTTTACCATTTCATGGTAAATATTGGATCACTTTGACGGCAGCAAAACATCTAAAAAATCAGGGATGGGAAAAACAAAAGGCTGTCTCCTTGAAACAAGCCGCTTCTGCTGTTTCTCTTTCTCACTCATCCATCATCTATAGCTGCTATTTCTTGTTCAGGGTCACGGGGGTCTGCTGGAGCCTATCCCAGCTCTCTCTGGTGAGAGGCAGGGGTCCACCTGGACAGGTCGCCAGTCCATCACAGGTTTCTCTTTCTGATCAGGTGTTTAATTTGTAGTCAGAACCAGCATGTGAAGATCCACCAGGTCTCACAGCGGACTGGTTCTGATTACAAAACTTGCATCACAAGGTTTTGTGCGCAGAGAGAAACCTGCGTATAATTGCTAATTTGAGATCAGAGATGGGTCAGTAACAGTGCCTCCCAGAACCACCATAATGCAGGACGTTAGGGCCGCTGAAGGCAGAGACGGATGTCTCCCCCAGAACCAGAAGAGTTAAGGTTTAGTCCACACCATCCAGGCCTGCGGCCTTGCTCTGACCGTCTCTCTGGCTGCTTCTTCAGTCACTATTTGACAGAGAAAGATGAAGAGACTTGAGAAGTGAACTGTGGGGCAGAGATGGTGTTCAGACTGTCTGGAGCAGGAAAGTTGCTGATCTTGAGCTGAACCTGTTGAAATCCACGTTCAGCTCACCGACTCCATCAGTCCCATCTGCATCAGCCTGTGATCCTTTCACGCCTGAACAAACATCCTGCACACTGTTCTGCAGGAGCTCGCTCTCCGACCTTTTCATGTTGGTTTCACTGCTCTCCTTCAGCCCTGCTAACATCTTTTGCCCGTCCTCTCCGTCTGCATCCGAGCTCTGTCTTTCTGTTCAGCAGCTCCTTCAGGTCGCTGGGCGTGCAGCGCTGATGATTGGAGAAGCTCAAAACTGTGCACATCATGTCAAATTAAATCAAATGCATAAACATTTACTCTTGAAGCAGCAACGAGGACTTACGTACTTCATGGTCATTTGCTCCCACGTCAGCGATGTCACTATTTTGTTAGAGCAACACAAGATGTGAAGTAAAATAGGTGAATAAAAGCACAGTGACAGACTGTAATGCTGTTGGAGTACCAGAGCTCCACAGAGAATCTGTCTTTATGAAACTACAAATCTGAGCGAACAAAAATAACTTGTGGAGTTCCCCAAGGTTTCATTTTGGGGACGATGCAGATGACATTAATCTGCATCACCAGGATGCAATAATCCAGTTCAAACATTGGTCAAATTAAAGAGCGGATGTGGTAGAATCTTCAGTTAAATGGAGACAACACAAAAATAACAGTGTTTGGAGATTAAAAGTCAGCACTCGGCTTCAAGCAGTGAAGCTAAAAGCCAAGAGCCGAGCCAGATCTGGGTGTGGTTCTGGATTCAGACCTGAAGACCTGAACAGCCACATTAAGACAGTAGTGAAGTCAGCCTGTGATCTCCTGAGGCAAGGCAGGTTTATTTCTAGAGAACAAATCATACACAAGGTTATTCAAAGTGCTTTACGTCTGCATAAAATCACAAGAGGCAAATAAAATCATTAAAACATAGAAATAACCAATAATTAAATTGAAAATGAAGAGTGCAGATTAAAAAGTATAAGATTTAAAAATAAAGTAGAAGAGAAAGGGGGGAAAAGACAAAAATAGATATGCAGAGCATAGAAGCTGAATGCAGCTTCTCCATGTCTGGTTCTGACTCTGGGAACTGATTAAAGACCAGATCCAGATGAT
>JBAMYA010021500.1:0-16700 GCA_037176975.1 Arrhamphus sclerolepis | reverse complement strand
TATATATATGTGTGTGTGTATGTATGTATATGAACAGAGTTTCTGCAACCTTTCAAACTTTTATTTTATAACTCCTCTCAATAATCATTAGAGGTCATGCTTTCATAGAAAGCTCCATGAAGTTGCCAAAGACGATACCTGCATGACCTTCTGACCTGGGTCAACCTCTGTGCTGTTTCGTCATCAGATCTGTATCAGCCAGCTACGAGAAGACAGTGAATCTGAAGGGGATTGATGTATACCGTTACTCCCTCCTCCCAGCCACCCTGGCCTCCCCTGTGGACAACCCGGACAACAAATGTTTCTGCAAAAACATGAAAACCACCAAGAACTGCACAATGGCTGGAGTGCTGGAGTTAAGCTCCTGTCAAGATGGTCAGTTACTGTACTGCTTGGATTGTTGCACAACATCCTGATTGAATCCCATTGTTTTCCCTTTACTTGCCATTTTGAGATGCAATTCTGTGTTTCTCATTTGAACAGGAAGACCAATCTTCATCTCTCTGCCCCATTTCCTTCATGGCAGTCAGTCACTGCGGGAGGACATACTGGGCCTCAACCCCCATGAGGAGTACCATAAAACCTTCCTTGATGTGGAACCTGTATGAGTTTTTTTTTTCTTTATTTTTTTTTTGTATGTGTGTGTGTGCTTAAATTTTAAAGGAGACACCGTCTGTTCTTTTTTTCATTAGTTCTAACAATTTCCTGAGGTCTTAAGGAAACATCTGTGACATGCTTTGTTAAAAAATAATCTGGATACAGTACAACAGCCACCATTTCAACCATGCCTTTACAGCGCTATTCAGATCAGCTGGTTTTAGGGGGTGGAGTCAAGCTCTTCTCTCAAACCCCCAAATCACAAAAGTGTGTGCTTTTTTCCTGTTTTTTCTTTTTGCAAATGCATCATAGCATGAAGACACTGTAAGCGTGGGGAAGCAGGTCTGATCTGGGTCTGTGATGTCACCGTACCCTGAGATATTTGACATTTTACTATTTCACACCTTGGTGACCTCACAAACAAATTTACAGGATTGTGTCATTTCAGAGGTCTTAATTTGCTACTTTAGACAATCAAATATAGGCTTTCATGCAAAGAATTAAAAAAGAAATTTACATCTTTTTTCTGTATATTTTTCCACCAGACCACTGGGTTTACTCTGAATTTTGCCAAAAGAATTCAAGTGAATATGATGTACGGACCTTCAGATGTTATCACGTAAGTTGTGACTTAAAATTATTTAAAAAATCTTCTGTTGGTGAAGTTTGTTGGGTGAACTTAGGGTTTTTGAAACTACCTTAAGTTTGTTTGATAGCATTGTCTTCCACCTGCAAAATATACAAAGTTGCAAAGTCTGAACTTTTCCACAACAATGAAAACTATCATTACCTAATGACATCACCATGACACATATTTGGGTGTAAATGTATAATTACCACAGCTGGTACTACTACTGCTACTTGGCTGTATGATCTACATAGTTCTACAAAGTACAATCTACCATCTAGTTCTCGAGCAAGTTGTGGCACTTGACTGGCAGTAACTTTCTAATTGCAGTTATGGGTTACCTTCCTAAACCAGAGTGAGCAGGAGTTAAGTTAAGTCCAAACAGGGTGCCCACCAGAGCACACAGAAAATGCAAGATTTAAGGCCCATTTATACTCCACTTTCATACATTCATACATTCATACATTTGTCCTTTTCAAATGTAGTTTTTCATTACTGCTCCTCACACTTACGTGTGTTATTTGTTTTTGTATGGTTGTTTAGAAATACGTCCACTAGGGGGCAACGATGAGTCAAGTTATTGAAAACAAACATGGTGAATGTTGCGGAGGTTGCAATATATACGCTACGTTGGAGTTGACAGAAACAAAAACAGAAATTTTACCCATGCGTGAAATTGACGACGAACGCCATTTTCAATATTTTCCGATGTCTGTGAGAGCATTTGAAAGTCTCCTTCACTGTGTACATAAGTTTTTACATGCTACTTAAAGTTTTCTGCTATTTTTTATCAAAAACATTTTCTCTTTAGTTTTCTTGTATATGGAGAACAACTGAATCACTAAGCACACTACTGCCCCCATGACTTCCACGATTGTATCACTCCATTATGTTCACAATATTAAGCTTCGAGGCTATGTACCAGAAGATGGAGGGAAGGCTACGTCCCTCTCTGTATCCATTTCAAATGTGATAGTTAGCCAATACAGATTGGCTTTTGGGATCCATGATCTCCAGAAAGAGAAGAAAAAGGCCAATCAAAATGATCTCCTGTGCTGGCATAGTCAATTTCCTGATCCACAGATAAAGAAATAAAAAAAAGGGGGAGGGACACTTGATGTACCACATCCTTTAAAGAAACAGGATCAAAAGATGGTGCCGCAACACAGACAAAGAAACAAAAATAAATTTCTCTTTGGAGTAAGGTATGAAAACCACAAGGAAACCTTAGGGAAATCTAAGTTAAACATAAGAAAACAAAAAAAACAAAAACAAAGACAGCATTGTTCTCTGAATATCAAGTAATGAACTTTTTCTCAACAGAGTGCTCAAGAAAGTCAAAGACTATACCATATTTCCTATTATATGGATGAATGAGGTAAGTTGGAAAAAATGGTAACAGTCATATCAAAGTCAGTTTCAATCAGATGTATGTCAGTAACTTTGTATTTTTCTCCTTCCAGACAGCGATGTTGGATGATGAAACAGCAGATATGTTTAAGAGGACGCTCACGTCCCGTGTCCAGATGTTGGACCTTGTACAGAAGACCATGCTGGGCGCAGGTGTGGGAGTCTTCGTTGTGTGTCTCATCTCCTACTGCATAGTGAAGAGGAGTAATGACCAAAGCAAGCTTGCGTGAAGAAATCCTGTATTCAGCCGTGTGAATCAATCGTGTGAAAGGACCAGTGCATTCAAGTTGCTATGCGACACATCAGCCCTTTTGATATAGACTTGCACTTTTTTTGTAATTTCACTGTTATTTATAATATCATACCTCCTTTTATAACAAAAAGGGGAATACTGTGATTTTTTTTTAAATCTCAAGAGCTGAATTCATTTGGTAGGTTTTGTTTCAGCTGCAAACACACTCACATCTCAATCAGGTATTTCTACAGAAACTTAAAGCTCCCGAGATGGGAGAGATGGATTTGTTTGACATTATAAGACAGAAATATATACACAAATACACAAAAATATTACGCAAATGTTGATCTCATTTACTGAAGTGTATTCAAAATGAATAAATATATGAAAAATAGTTATTCATCAGGCATCTTGTTTCTTTTTCAGTTGTTGTTACTTTGCAACAAGTCAGAGACCAGTCTAAAGCAATATGATTTTTTTAGCATTGCATAATTGTATATAGACTGCTATTTTTGTCTGAATAAGAAAAACAAAAAAACTCCAACAATTCGTAGAAACTTCACACCACATATGCTAAAAATTGTATTTGGGCTGTCACTGTGTGTACAATAGGTACAATATGTATTGAACCAATTACAACAGGCTAGAGACAGGTTTTATACCATGACTTACAGAGTGTCAAAGAGACACTTTTCAAAATAACCAAGCTTACTGCAGGAACTGATATAACACCTTAGATCAACAATTTTGTTTTTGGGGGCAAAATTGATATTCACTGGTGTTCCCACTGGTTGATACCAGTCTGGATGTCGATCTGGTATTGCCAGGTTCACACTGTATGACTTCGACCATCTCAGATGAAAGATGTGTAATCATTTATTCTTGTTGTAGCCATGATTCAACGTATGTTCACATAATTCACAAAGAATTATTTACCAATTTCACATGAATTAATCTTATGAGACTGTAACCTCACATCCTTTGTTTCTCTGATTGGTTGTGTGACCATCCAGTGGCACCCAGAGGCAGTTTCATATATGTTCGTTGGTACTGCTTTCTGGAAATAAAAGTCAAATCCAAAGGAACCAGAATAATTTTGATAACAAATTAGGATGACTGGCCAATTTAGGGTACTGTAAGTGAAAATCATCCTCCTACATCCTCCTCGGCTCAGACTGCCCCAGTTCTGACCCAGATTTCTGCACTGTGGGGGTTTTCTGCTTCGCTTCCAGGGGCCCATAATTTAAATTGAGTTGCTGTTGGTGAGGTGGGTGATTATATTGCGATTATGAATGGTGCCGTGGTTTGTTTGGTGAGAAAGCAGTATTTCTGGGCAACAGAAGGCCACTCTTTGGTTTTATGGGCCTCATTTGGGTGTATTTCAACTCTTGGGGTCTGAATCTTAAATGTCACAGGCATAAGTACAAGTTTTATTGAGTTTTAAACAGCCAGGTTCTTTTACTACTCTTACTTGGCATGTGCAAATTGCAACCCTCTGACTTCTAACTAATTATGGAATGATATAAGAAAGTTAGTATGCAAGTTTTAGTTTGTTTGTTCTTCCACATATTCTAAAAGCTTTTTACGTTTGTGTTCATCAACATGTAATTTTCTTTTACATTTCCAAGCATTTTCTTTAAGTTTTGTGTCACAGGAAGCAGTACTGAGGCCAGTGCTACCGTGTTACAACAGTAACATTTCACTTTTAGTTGGTCTTTTCCAAATTGTGCCACTTTAACAATGTCTCGATTCTTGAGACAAATGGAATACTGCGGCTTAGAAGTCATTGACAGATGGAACAAGCACTATGCTGCTGAAAAACTGGGAAAAATCCAACTGAGAGTTGTGTTGCCATCATTACCATCAGTACCTCCCTTTCAAAGTATCACAGACTGATGATTAATACGTTTTTGTCCTTAAATACACAATAAACTCCTAAACAGCCATGGATGGATGTGTTGGGCTTCCTGAACTGGTAATGTGTTACAGGTGTTACCATTGGTATGTGGAAAATTGGTTCAACTTTCAGCAAGAAAACACATCTTATTTTAGATTACAACAGCTGAACCAAGTACATTTGATCATTTTTTTATTTGATAAAAGCAAAAAACTCAATGGGTTGGGGACGCAAGTGGAAAATAATTCACAGTTGGACTTTGTACTCGGATTCTCCAGAAATCAATCTTATGTTTATGAGCCAGCTGTAGAATAATGATTTCCTGTTGACCTGCTGTACAGCAACTCCCCGTACACATGAAAATAATATTAAAAGGGCAACCTGTGCATTGAAAGTGGATGCTAGTGGATCTCAGGAGTTTGTTGTTTTGCCCCCCCCCTTCCTTCTGTCATGCCATACTTGATAGTGACAGAAACATTAGAGTGGCAACTTTAACTGTTTATTTTTTGTTTGCTTTTTTTTTTTTAGCATTCTGTGGTATGGCCTCTTTTCCCCTCTCCTTCCCTCACGCAATCGAGAAAAAAAGACTGTCTCACCTCCATAAGTGTTTGTGTCCTCTCTTGGCAGCTCGCTATCTGACTTGGGGGCATCAGGAAGCCACTATCCAAGTGATACAGCAAGTCTGGGAAAAATGTGGAATATGACATGAAATTAGGGACAACTGGACTCTCCATTGTTCTGTACGAGCTCCCATAGACCATAGATAGCTACCATAGATCGTGTATCCTGATATTTATATGAACCTGATTTCAACGCTGGGAAAATACACAATGCAAAGCCTGAAAATTACTGACTACTGCGTGTGAACTGTTTACCTGGTATGTTTCTCTCATTCAGAGGAGCTGTTTGACATGTTTTACAGATGTTAATTATGTTTTACGTTGTTCTAAACTGAGGCTTTACTGTTCTTTTGGCATTGTCTTGGCTATTTCCCCTCTCTGTTTCCTGTTTAAGGTTGGAAAGTGAGACATAAGCATACATAGACTGACTTGACAATTATTTTAAAAGCTTTTAAATATTTTTCAATCAAGAGTTTGCAAAATATCACGTTTATTTGTCAGTCTTGCTTTACACACGGTGTTCATCCAAGCATTACAGGATTGTATGTGCAGCTTTTATTCCTTTTGAAAAAACAGCAATTTCTCTGTTTTTATTTTCTTTAGCTCTTAATAGTCTGTAAAAGATAGCTCGACTGCTTTTCAGACCTGTTTGTACAATCAATTGCATATCAGCTCTTCCCCAGTTTTTGATATTGTTCTGAAGTTTAGACCTAATTTAGATATAAACGATCTGACCCAAAAACACAAAAGTGGTGTTTCGTTCTCACATTTAACTCTGCGTTTAGATGGGCATTTTGGAGGAAAATCTGCATTCAGACAGACATGCAAAAATGTGTGAAATTTCCTATATTTACGGATGCAGTATACACACCAGGTGGCTAGGTGGCAGCACCACCAACACCAAGCGCCTGCATAGAGCCTTTCTACTTCTCTTCTTCCTGTTCACTCCTGGCGCAAAATACAATAACAAAGAGAAACAACATGTTGAAACAACGCATGAAAACTTACAATTTGGTCTTGACAGACGATGAGGTAGACAGGGCTACCAACTATCACACAATGAGCGTGAGACACACATTTGACTGTCTTCAGGTCTTTAGCCTTGCGTGTGTCTCGTGCTCATTGCGTGAGTTGGCAGCCCTGAGGTACAGCTGTTGCTGAACATAACGTTAGACACCAAAAGCGCAAGAAAATGTGGACTGGGAGTCCTGCCAGGCTAAATATACGGACATATGGACTAAATTTCTCCAGCAGTATCTAGCTGAAACGTAAATTCTATGTGACGAGAAAAGGTTTTGCATTGTCAACCATTTAGACGGCGATGCGAGAGTGGAGTGTTTTTAAGAATTCCACTTTGGAAGGTAGTTTCACTTTTTTGCCTTTTCAACCCCCCAAAGCGCTGTTGCTGTCTAAACAAAAAAGTCTGTGATGGGATTGAGCTCCCAATGATTGACAGTATATATCTTAAATTAGCTGTCAATTAAAACATGATTCAGGCTTTCGACTGATCCTCCAATCATCATGTGGAAGCTCAGCGTCCAGGCCAGCCATCCATTCACCCCCAGTCAGTGTCCGGGGGTGGGACAAAATCATGGCATTTATCCAATGACCGTCGAGTTTACAGGCAAAAAAAAACAAAAAACTGTTCCATGTTGTTCCATTGAAGTGCATGGATGATCAGCTTCTAAGGACAAATGCATTGACCATAGAGGATAAAAGAAAACAAGTTCTCCAAATCTATGGCACTGACGATTCTTAACGAACTCGTCTTTGAGATGAACGTGTAGTCAGTGAAATGTTAACACAACTGTACCTATTTGACCATTTAATTTTTGACATTTTAGGGAAAGCAGAGCTTCCCTTCTAGTCTTGGAGAAATCGACTCAGCTCTCAACCATACATTGTCATGTGATCAGCTTCAGAAAGATGCCAGGACTCTTAGCTGGCTAATTCTCCACCCTGCAGCAGAACTTTTTAAGCTGTATAAGAATAAGCTTTAGTCAAGTTTTCTGAATCCTCCACACAGTTCTGAAAGTCAGCTGGGTTTCAGTTAGTGTATTTTCAGTGTAGTGCTACATGGCCTAAACTGTTGCTGCAGTCTAAATGATCAGCAACAGTCCCACAACAGGAATTTTCAGGAACCTATATGGACCAACACAACTCACTACCTTCGGTTAGGTCCTTTGAACTACTTTGTGTTGAATGGTGTTGACTTGTTGTTGATTGGATATGCAGCTAGCAGGAGATGATGATTCTTACCCGTCTCTAGGTCGCCTTCTCAGGCCCCCCCCCGCTAGATCCTACCGGGTCCGTCAGTGTAATAGACACAACACCTGAAAGGACTGAGGAGGTGGTCAGTTTTCATTTTGTAACCATGGTTACTACCTTGTTTACGTAATAGAGTCCTCTGCAGAGAGTGGCTTTGGAACAGAGCTGAAGCACAGCAGAGAGGGAGGCATGGGCTTTCAAATTGTATCTATTCCAAATTTCAAGTACACTTCAACTTCTTTTCAAGACCACAAACTTCTGCTTTAAGGCAGATATTCTTACCTTCCTAAGTCAGTACTTCTTCTACGGCAACGATGACTGCTACTACTACTACTGATGATAATAGTAACAATAATAATAATAATAATAATAATGATGATAATAATAATAAACTACAATATTTACATAACTTTGAGATTTATGAACATATTTATTCAGGCTATTAAGACATTAATAAATACAAATACATGTTTCATGACACTAAAATTACATGGAGTTGAAGTTGAGATGATGGTCACACGTTTTTATTGAATGTATGGTAGAGATCTGTACGAGGTATGCTACGCTCTTTTTTCAAAATGAAAATAATACCTTTTATCTCTGCAATTTGCAGATACTGTCATAGTTAGTTGGTGAATTAAGTTGAAATTATATACACAATAAAAATGTTTTCACAAAACTTGCCAGAATATTAATTTAAAACACTAAAAACGAGCAAAGAAAAAAACAAAACTGTACACAAGAATAAATCTCTATCTACATTATCTACGCTTGGGGGGGAAAAAAATAGACTATTCACATACTTCAGTCTAAAGTCACAAAATACCTCAATGACAGTTACTACTTCTGAAAATAAAAGGATGTCCATGTTGTTGAAGACAGAGTGGAAAATTTGAATCCATTGTAGGATATGACATTTCATTATCTATCCAATGCTATAAACTCCATATTTCCATATTACATTACTGATGGAACATGCTTCTGTGATAGAAATATGTAAACTATGTTATAATATGCAGTTTGATTACAGTGAGGGACATTTTCTTACAGCACACATGTAAATACCAGAAATAAATAGAGAAGAGATCACAAGATGTCTGCATCAACTTACACTGAATTTAAGTTTGCATTTAGCTTGGACCAGCAGCCCAGAGGTGCAAAACACAATAACATCAGAAAGACAAGAGAAAAAAAAAATCCCAATATATATATACAATATTTCAGAAATCATATCAATTAAATGTACTACAAAGCAGGCTTAGTAACTTCGGGTTTGGGCTCAAATTTGTTCCAACTCATAAATTTACATGATGGTAACTTATGGAGGCCACGGGTAAACAATTCAGCCATGTAAAAAGGTCAAGCTTTGGTAGTAACTTCAGGTTCAACTCTGGATATTCAGTGTCATGAAGCTGGTTCACTTTTTTTTTGTTGTTGTTGTACCACTACGGCATCTTATTCTAGGTTTCAAGATAAGAGACAGGTATTTGTAAAAACACTGAGTAACAACTGATTTGTGATTTTAGAGAAAATACACACTGAAAATATCGTTTAAAAAAAAATCAAATAAAAAGCCAATATTAAATGGCTGTTGTCCCTTTATCCCACCGCGGTCCATCTGTGATAATGAGTCCCACCAGCTGCGTAAGCACCACACTAAAGCAATGCTATGCCAGCTATCATGAACTGTAGCTCCTCTAGTTTAATGAGACTGGTCACACCAGAAGAGATCACCTGCTCTGCTATTACAGATATGCATTTAGCCTATTTTGGTGTGAAACCTCATTTGTATACACGTAGCAGGTTGAACTGTCCGAAAGTCAAACGCAAGACAAACACCCCTCAAATTTGTTCCAACTCATAAATTGACATGGCGGTAACTTGGAGGAGGCCATGGGTAGACATTTCACAGGGTGTCTGAAGAGATTTCAGCCACGTAAAACGGAGAAGTTTATGTTAGAAGTTCAGAAGCATTTTTATTTGACACCACCCATTGTTTTTTAGAAGGATAATAATAATAATAATAATAATAATAATAATAATAATAATAATATTTATGATAAGAAAACATAGCAACAATTAGCTACATTTTTTGGAATGGAAGGTGAGTATTACGGTGAAATACATACTTCTACGTCTTTTAGAGTCTCACATAATCAAGACTTCTGGGTAATGTCTCCATCATAAATAAATTAATATATTTACATATGTGTGTATGCACACACACACACACATATACATCATGATTTATTTGTAAAGTGTGTTATGCTCACCACATGACATCAGATTATGTAGCTGATTATGTATTTTAATCTTCTTTCACTTTATATCACAGCCCCTGGGTTAGTTAAATCCTGTTAACCTTAAGAAAGACTGGGTATATTGCACCTGCTTCGTAGTACACACAAAAACATTCCACAGAACACAGAAACAAATCCAAAAACATGACTTAAGAAAACATTAAAAAAAAAAAAAACAGACGGAATTTGAAGAAACACAAAAACGTATCACAAAGAAACATTTTAAAACAGAACAAGTGACTGCTTTGTGCACACTTTTGGTTCCATCTGTGTCATAAATGGGCTAATTGCACTGTTGCTAGCTTAGTGGCAGTTTAGCGTTTAACTTGGCGATAGATGCCCATGTCATGCAAGACAGTCACATGATCTTTTAAATGCTACTGCACTGTTAGCTAAGTTAGCCATATGCTAACCAACAGTGCAATTAATCTCAAGTGTTTTGTTAGATGTTTTTTTTTTTTTTGTTTTGACAGATATTTTGCCTTTTGTTTTGTTATTGTAACTTTGCACCCACCATGGTCGATACGTTATAATTGCAGGTATAGTTTGGTTGACGCTATTGCAGACATTGTGATAACATTATGAGCCCATAAAGGCGTTGTTTTCCTGGAACACAGACAATCTTATTTTGTTAAATAGAAGACATTCAAATGAGAGTTGAATCTAATAACATACAAGAGTATTTCTTATTCTAATCAGGTGCAGCATTCACTGTCAAAAATGCATATGTGTCTCTTTTGTCCCTTATTAAAAAACTTCTCACTACTGTTATGTTTTCTGGTGATGTTCCCTTTATTCGAAACAGGAACAGATCCCTTGTGAGATAATATCCCGCAGGTTCACTTCTCAACTTCAGACTTTATTCAAAGTATGATAAGATAGCTGCATGTCAAAGTGTTTTATCATGTGCATTATCTGCTGAAAAAGGTTTATTGGGGGCAGTCAGGACATGTCCGCTTGTGTCTTCGTGTTTTGACTGTCACAGCAAAGATCAGAGGCTCGTGGTCACCCTTGTCTTAGTGAAACGCTGCAGCTGTCCTTTTACAGTACTTCATGCAAGAAAAAGATATTGCTAAATAACTCCCCACACCCACCTCCTGGTTTCACTTTCCATCCACGGGGCAGCTCTGCCGTTGAGATGAGAGCAGAAAAATGAGTCTGTAACTAGTAAGAAGGGTACAGGATTAGAAGAAAGTGTGCGTCTCAGTTTGTGCAGCCGCCAAACCCCCAGCGTCAGACCTCTGGGAGGTGATTACGTCTATTGCGGCTCTTCCTCCGGTCCAGCAGGGGCTTCAGTTTGGCCAGGTCCCCCCTGAGGGGTCCAGGCGGCTGGGGCTGCTGCTGTTGCCTCTGCTGCAGGATCTTGAACTCCTTCCTCTCTTTGCAGTACTGTTGCACAGCCAGAGTCTCTGCTGGACTGAAGGCTGCCAGTAGCTCTTTAGGGTACAGAGAGGTGGCCAGAGCCCAAGACGACTGCTGTTTGTCTGTCAGCACGCTCACCACGGCCTCACTTAGCACATGCAGGCGGATTTTGGCAACGGTGCGTTTGAAGCCGTTCTCAGTGGTCAGGCAGTAGTAAAGGCCCTGATCGGACAGCTGGACGGAGCGGATGAGGAGTCCGTGTTCGGTGGAGAGGACGCGGTCACTCAGCTTCACCTGCAGGAAACCAAATTTTCGGTGAAATTAAGTGTTAATCAATACTGAATGCAAATTTAAGAAGTAACAAAATAATTTGATTGAAACACTAAGAAGGGAATTTTTTGGTGAAGAATGTTGCTTCTTCCTCCAGTAAAGTTGAATTTCAAACTTTTTTCTTTATTCAATAGCATGCAAACATATGGTTATAAACACAATGTCTCAAACATCAATTTTTCATGACAGAATAGCAAAATATGTATTATTCCATTCAAGACCTCAAATTGTATTTTCAATACTATTTTATCTTTTCATATTCATATTCATATTATTCATATTCATGGTTGTAGTTCAAAAGAGAGAAAAAAATGCTTTAGAGTAAACTGGTGTAATGCAATTGTAATCTTTAAAAAAATATTATTCCTTTAAAGGTGTTTTCACTGTCATTTTCATAGCTTTGTTTTTCATAAGAAAAAAAAAGGTTTTGCATGCATCCTTCAACGGCATCAAATGCCACCATTCTGGCAGACAAGACTGAAAATGAAACGAGCTACAGAAATCTCTAAATCCTCCTGACTTTTACGTCTCTCCAAATGAATTTCTGGATGACAGTTCAGCTCAAGCTCTGAATATTTCAGATCGGATCTGGGAACCCGCCCACTCGTCTGACTAATGACTATGAATAACTGCTACGATGATATCACAACTTGGGGCTGGGAGTGTGTTCAGTGCCAATAAAACATTATTGTTGTATTTTCAACCAATTTGCAACCGATTATGTCCCAAATCACAATTACAAGCACCAACACTAAAGGAAAGTAAATTTCTTCTGTGGTTTTAAAGTGAACATATTCTGTTCTTCTGCATTTTCTGACTGATCTATAATGTTTTATTTTTTTGAATTAGATCTTTGATGAAATTTGAGCTTCACAGTAAAAACAACAAAAACAAAAAAAACAAAAAACAAATGACATATGTGTTGAACGGTACACAAGAAACAAAACATAACGGTCATGGTTACGGGGTCCACTGTCAAAGTATAAAGTACATACGCCTGTTAGTTCTAAATCACTTTTCACAAACATATTCTCCCTCATTCTCAGTTGGTAAGTCAATCTCTCCTTGCGTTCCAACCACTGGGTCACAGTAGGTGGTTCAGTCTTGCAGCAGTTTCTTGTTCTTGCTCTCTTAACAGTGATCAGCAGTATTTTAGTGAGGTACCTATCTTTGTCCAGTACATAATCATTCAGACTTCTAAGGTAAATAACTTCACATTCCTTAGGCATTACATGTCCTAAAATGTCCTTGACTGTGTTATGTAAATTCTCCCAGAATGTTTTAATGTTACGATATTCTTAAAAGATGTATGGTTTGCGTCTCTCTCCCTCTATGCACGGATGTTGGGAACCAGTTTGCTTACTCTTGATGGGTGTAACGAAGTAACGAGTTCGATTTTTCCACCCAGACTCTCCACATGGTCTTGAGTTTGTAGTCATGTGTTGTGTTTCACACATGCCATTTTCCCAGGGTAATGGAGTTGAGTTCCTTCTCCCATCTCTCCTTAACATACATAGTTGAAGCAGATCCTGAGTTTCTTAGATTTAGATACAATACTGAGACTGCCTTGAGTCAATTTCCACTGTACATCCTGGTTCTTACGTTGAGGACACCTTTCAAGTTTTTAACACTTTTTTGTCCAAAGTGATTCCTAAATTGTCCCTATTTTCTAATCCGTAATTTGATTTTAACTCTTTGATATTCACCAGATACCCAGTCCCTGAAGTTGTGGTAACTTAAACTTGGCTTAAATTTGCCATCTTAAGCAAACCAACTTAACACTTTTCCCTCTCTTTCTCATTTGTCAAAACCAAACCAAATATTCAATGTATGGAAAGTTATTGGGTCTATTGAGTCCCGTAATGATTTCCATAATCTAGGACTGCCAATCAGGGCCTGAGTTGGGGCATCCACCACTATCCTCTCAATGTCCTTCCACCTCGCACTGTAGTCTTTGTGACACCACTGAACTATTGGTCTAAGTTGTGCTGCCCAGTAATATTCTGTCATGTTTGGAAGTCTCACACCTCCTTTGTCTTTTCTTGTGGAATCCTGACAGGAATGGATTGAAAGAAATACAACAGTCTAGGGAGAATATTAATTTTAATACAGTCTAATGTTAGGGTTGACCATTTTTCTATATCTCTACTGATATGAAGATGGATCTGATCATAATTTGCATTGTAAAGATGAGTGGGGTGTTTTGCTTGAGTCACACTGAGATATTTTACAGTTTTTGGAAGGTTTCCTTGATTTCATGGGATAAAGGGGGCATTATTAAAGGTAAAAGGTTTTATTTACATTTTTTTGTATATAAGTTGCATCAGGTGTGTTAAGTTGTTATTGGGTTTGTCCAGATAGATGATAATATCATAAGCAAATAGGCTTATTACATGTTCCTGTCCTTTGATATTCATTCCCTTTATTTCCTCTCTCTGCCTGAACGCCTGTGCTAATGTCACAACATATATTGTGAAGCGGAGCAGAGACAAGCAGCATCCCTGCACCTCTTCCTAACGTCATTGTTTCTGTTACACTCCCATTAACTTTTACTCCAGCTGTGGGATTTCGATAGATAGCTCTGATACACTTAACTGAGTCCTGATTAAATACAAATCAGTCTAATTATAGATAGAGGAAATAACAATTCTTACCATCGAAAGCTTTTTCTGCATCAAGACTTAGTAAAGCAGCACTGTTTTTGCTTGTTTGTTCTGTGTTGATTACCTGGACAGTCCTCCTAATACTATCCTGTGTTTGTTGTCCTACAATAAAAACAGTTTGGTCTATTCATCTATTAAGTAATTAAAAAATTCCATGCATCTTTGTGCTGTAATAGATGTGTATATCTTGTAGTCCACATTAAGAATTGATATTGGTCTAAAGGACTATAGGTCTATAAAAAAAAGTCTAATAAATAAATAAAAGTCTATAGGAGCTGCCAGATTTCTTATTTTGCAATTCTGTAATAGCTTCACTAGACGAAAGTGGTTGTGTATACAGATTTTTATTAAAATCACTGAACACATTCTCTATTTTATGAATATCATATTTTAATTGGCCTGACAGGGGGTCTCTGATTTTGTGTATCGTACTTAGTGCCTGTTGTTTCCTAATTCACCTTACCGATAGTCTAGTGGTCTTTCCAGGAGCAAGTTTATCAATAGATGAAGACAAAACTGATTCAGGGTGACAAAGGACAGGCATACAACCAATCAGAGACATGAGCATGTAACATAGGCGGCAATCTGAATAGTATCAACAAAAGTTGTCCTGTTGATCCAATGTTTTATATGTATTATAGACACATATAGGAGAGCTAAACCTTATCACATGTCAATGCTTCTAATCTAAATGTAACGCTCTTGTAATGCTCTTTGAACATCGCCTGCTTCAAATCAACCAGACTTTATAGAGCAAGCATCATAAAACTAAAATGATTTCAATGTTTACTTTAATGAGCTAACAGCTCATTATTATCGCATTATTCTGACCCCTGTCTACAAAGGCGAAATGTAAATTTATAAAAGATGTGTGTTTATTGTCTCAGCACTCTTTACCAGCTTCATTTAATTTTTCACAGCCTTCAAAGAGAATTCTGCCTTTTCAAGAGTGTCAGAATTTCGTAAAATGTTTCCCCCACTGAGAATCGAGTAATTAGCCAGTCCTTAGGCGATATGTAAGCCCTCATAACATATATGAGCTCATATATTTTGCTGAAATATGTATAATGTTTGATGGGATAGTAAAACAAACATTGGGACAGTCCTGTTTAGATAAGAAAGAGGACATTTAATCAGTTACATCCTGAGGGACTTTTCTTTTTCTCTTGTTGCCACATTAGCGCATCACAAAAAAACTGATAAGATGTGCCGAGGTGCTGACTTTTGACCTCTGCAAATGTTGGACTGACCTCTTTCCTCCTGTCGTTGTCCCTCTGAATGAGCCAGCGAATAGACGCCTGAGGAGACTTTGGAAGACACTCCAGGAAAGTGGTGTTGTTTTTCACGCCATACTGCATCATCTCCACTGCGTTCCTGTAGGCTGAAGCACACACAAAAACACACACACACACACACACTCGGAGTCAAAGGAGGCACATCAGACGTCATTGGCTGACAGACATGAAGCTCACAGATGGACTCAAATCTGTCTCAAGTCTCCAGAGTGGTAATGAAATGCTGGCGTGGAGCTCACACTTGCAGCACGTCCAAAGCCCACCCACACTTCTGTTTCTCTGAACAATACAGCCTTCAATCTTCAAGGCATCTCACTTTCCCACCATGTCATTTCAGCTGCACGTAAAGAGGATTCATTGCTCGGTTGGATGTACGACATGGATGTGACTAATTAGATGCAACGGCCATATGGCTGGTCCCTGGGCTCATGTTAATTTAGAGATGTAAACTGTTCATGGAAATGTGAGACACCGGGGAGCGAATTCTCTCCTCTCATTAAACTGCTCCCTGCTAATGGACTGGATACAAGGCTTTTTGGTTTTGTGTGTGTGTGTGTGTGTGTGTGAGGAATTTGTGGAGCACCTGGTCTCATGAATAAGCGCAAATGGTCCAGAACACAAATGAAAACACTCTTGAGTGATAGCTGTAATTTATTGACAGACGTTAAATATGGGCATGTTGGGACAGCAGATTAGTCAGTGTCAAGCTAAATGTAGATGAACTGTCAAACCTAAGTCTCCACAATGACACGAGACGTGTCGCATTATGAAGAAGTTAATCAATAAGATAACAAATTGAGTAAAAGTGCTTGTTTTAAGTATTGATAGCTGCAGAGGATAGGGTTAGATGGAGGCAGATTCACTCCCCTGAAGGGAGCAGCTGAAAGTTTGTACTGAATGGAATACAAGTGGACTGAATTCTTTATTTATTACCCAAAAGTATTTTGATTCATTCATTCTGCACATCTGATTCGGGACTGACATCTGAAAGTGGAATAAGTGGTCACGATTTAGCCAATGTTTGCATAAAAGTTTAAAAGTTGCTAATTTTTGTCAAAACTCCAGGTTTTTTCTTTTTTTTCTTAAATATGAAAT
>JBAMYA010021489.1:0-16701 GCA_037176975.1 Arrhamphus sclerolepis | reverse complement strand
TTTAGCTACTGAGCTCAGATCTCCTGTGCTACCACCAGTGACAGCCTTTGCAACGGCTCCATGTATTCTTGACTCTTTTTGTGCTTTTTTTTTCATCTTTTAAATGATTTATTCTAGCCTGAGTTTTTAACCTCTCCTGTACAAGGTGCTTTATATTTTGACAATTCTCTGCTGCAGGGATGTAGCTCCAAACATCTGTCACATTTTGGAGAAAGTCCAGCAAAGCTGGCATAGGCATTCTCAGACACATCTCAGCTAAAGTGCTTTTCCTTTGTATGATTTCATTTGTCATTTGTCATTTTCAACAATTAGTCATGTGGTTAAGGTTTGATTTAAAGTAAGCAGTGATTTGTGATTCTTGGAGACCACAGAAATATGATATGGCACATAGACAAGAAAAGAAAATGGATGATGAGATTATGGAGCAGATCTACTAAAGGTTTGCATGTTCTAAAATGTGTGCAAACTCACTGCACATGCAAAACAAAACAAAACATACAAACTAATTTACTGTCAGTGTGCTGTCAGAGGTCTCTAACGTCATGTGCAGATGGATGGCCAGGGTGATTAGGTTTCTGTGCACTTGGCAGTCGTTAAATGGCAGCAAACAAGGCTTTTTTCTTTTCTTTTCTCTCTCTTTTCGCAGTCGCTACATTTCTCAGAGTGATAGGAGCCTTAATGTGCAGCGTGTTTGAGATGCCACAGGCATCATTAACAACATTGTTGGTCACTGCATGATTCTTTTATTCTGAAAAACAGTTCTGCTTTCCAAGTTGGGAGATTGGAGATGGCTGGCTTGTCGGTGGGTCAGCTTGTGAAATCGTTTGTGAAATAGTCTGTTACATTAGAAACAAGAGCATGAGCCATATTCATTTATGTTTTTTGAGAAAAATAAAAAACACACATCCCGGAGAAATAAGATACAAGAAGGCCTCAACAAGGAATATTGAGGAGCGTGCCGCTGGAATCCTGAAGAGCAGGTTCCGTTGTTTGGCTCATACTGGTGGAGCACTGCTGTACAGGCCAGAAACAACACGACACACCCTTCATTTAAATAGGGTGTCTCCAGCACGTTCACACCTGCCACCACTTGCACAATCACTCTTAGTAAATGACACGCAAACTGTGCTTCCACCTCTCAAAATTCTGGATTGCGCTTTCAAATTACATGCAGACTGGGATGATGATGAATCTGGCCCTGTGTGAGTTGACTCTGTGCAGTTCATGTTATTTTTCATTTTCTAGATAGTCGGTGTTTACTCAAAGAACATAATGACTGGAGAGATGTGTGCTTGAGGTTTGGCATGCCATGAAAAACTGAGATATCTTTGTTGCTTTAAACCTCATGATAGCAGAAAACATCACGTGCATGCCAAATAGTCCAGTAGATCCAGTGTGAGTTCTGTTCAAGAAAACACCTGCTTCCTCTGAACAGGCTGCATTCACTGACATTAAACCTTTGTGTTCAGAGAAAAGATACCACAGAGATAGCGTAATGAAATAATGTGATCTTCCCCTTTATCAGGCCCCGTTTTAAGTATCCACATATAGTTAGTGGTCCCACTTCTCTCTTAAGCAGAAACAATCCCTTAAGATGTCAGTGAAATTTTCCAGATGTAATCTTCTTATCTGTGACGCAGCTTCAAACATTCACAGAAACATGGTCCTCCGTGGTCCCAGCTGTCATAAATCTACTAGACAAGAACTGTTTTGTTTTTTTAAACATTGCCAGAGATCAGGATCGCCATAAAGCTTAATCTACCACTTCAACAGCAGACGCCATCATTGGGCATCATTGTGAAGTGCATGTATTCTGAAACTCTGGGAGAAGATCTCCAGGTTGTTGCTCATTGTGGGATTTTCAGGCAGGAAATGAATGCAGTACTTGAAAGCATCTCATTTTTCCTTCATTAAATTTTGGGTGCTCTCTATTCTTCTGGATAAATGACTCATGTCCAACTTGTTTGTAAGATGTGTGTGTTAAACTGAAGGACTGTGACTCATCAGCAATGGTGTTTTCCTAATCTTAACCAGGTCGTGCATAAAACAATTTAGCAGCTGGGACTGCACTCAAACTCAAATCTTTGTCTTGACAGTTGTGTAGTTTCTTGAAACTGATGCGTTTGGAAATTTAACGCTACCGTGCTTCGAGACTGCGGTTTTGTGTTACTGCAGTGGCCTTCTGTGCTATTAAAAAGGTTTTCAGATGGGGCGGAAACACATGTTTATGGATTCGCTGGCTCTATTCTAGTGAAGCAAGAATGCATGTGCACCAACATGTAGCTTTGTAATTTAAAAGATAAATAAATACTTGGGGGATTGGGGTGGGGCGGGTGTGTGTGTGCAAAGTTCATCCAATACACTAAGTGCTCATAAACACATCACTACACAACTGCTGGAATATGGAAGTAAACATAGCCTGCTCTTGCCTGTGTAAACTGTCACTGGATAACAGCAATTAGTGAATAAAAGGTATTTTGCTGCTGAATTTTTCAGAGGAAAAATTCTTTTTCAGTTTCTTTCCTTTGAAATTGCCTGTGGTGTCTACATCCTCAGTGAATCACACACTTGTCGGTACATGCAGTCCAAAGTCAATCAGCTTTAAAATTCCTATTAATTTTTCATGTAAATCTGGATATTCTGGCTCCTTGCTTTGAAAACTATGTGAGACTCTTCTTCATACACTGATCAAGCATAACATTATGACTACCCACTAAATAATGAGCGCTTCCCGTCTGTGACCTCTTACCAGTCCGAGTGTGGATGACTCATCTAAGGAACAGACATTTCCATGTTGAGGGTGTGACTGGTCTGTAAAATAGGATCACTGTGAATGCCAGGATGCAGGTTTTCCCCAGCAGAACCCTGCACTGTAGCAAGATGAGTGATGTTTACTCTCGTTACCTGTCAGCGGCCAGAACGTTGTGATTGTTCAGTGTACATTCTCAAATGTAAAACTCCTTACTTTGGGTTTTTCATCTGGGCCCCCAGTTTCTGAGGAAATGATACGCTGATGCCTTTGAAACGTAGACAAATGTTTCCTAACAGTTTTTCTAAGAAACATGCATATTTATCTTTATATGTGCATACACACAATGCTTGTCTGTCCCTTCTGATTGTTGTTCTCGCCTACATGAGACAAGTATTATGCTGAAAGTAAATCCAGGTAGGGGTTTGTGAAAGTCTGTCAGCACAAACGTCATCGATCTGTGTCTGTGACGAGATGCATTGTTATCAGCATTATCAAATCTGTCAGCATAGGTTCACGTCAGGGCCAGATGACTCACTGATTCCCAGTTTTCTCGTCAACCAAACTTAAAAAAATATTATGTAACCAGCTGGATTTTTGGAAACTTAAAACCTTCCCCAAAAGACTCAATTCTCAACTTCTAACGAAGATAAAAACAACAATCACAAAACCATTATAGAGGTTAAATTTGATTAACTATGCCACAGTTCTATCAATATTATGTAAGTTTATTGTATCGATGTTTGTAAAACATAAGCTCATGCAGTGTGAACTCTATCAATATGAAAAACATCTACACTTAAAACTTGACAAGTTACTGTTATTTAATTGCAGATTTATTTTTTTTTAAAGAACTTTGTGTTTTATCTCAGTAAGAATCAGATATTTTTGAGATTTTTTTTTCTCTTTCAAATGTGACTAAAAGGGTATGTTTCATTCAAGAATTTTGTTGATCCACAGTTCTGAAGATGTTGCTCAAATTACACGACACTCCCTGAATTTAATAGATGCACACACACCTCTGGAATGTGAAAAACCAAAACTTCATCAGCCGTGTCCTGACTTTTACTGTGCTTCTTGTGCTTCAGCAGCTCGTCGTCTCATCTCAGACCAAACAGTGAAACAGTGAGTCCTGTCTATATATCACACTGCCAAGACAATTCAAGCTCATGTACAAAAGCTTTTTCTATTTTAAACTCGTCTACTTATGCATGCATGACTACAGAATGGCTGAAGCTGAACCTCTGTACATATAATCTGTATAAAAATCCAAGGTTTTCCTAAAAAACAAACATGCTCAATATAAAATAAAGTCAAACTCTTTGCAACTATAAGACTGTTGTGTCCTTTGTGGTATGCACGGAAGATTCTGACCAGTACAGCACCCATTAAAAAAAACAATCCCATTTTAAGCATTCCATGTCACATTTCTCCTAGTCTCCAGTGAAAACACACTGGTTTCTGTCATGGGTTCTGTGCTGTCTTTTTCTGTTCCCACTTTAAAGTTTGTTTACACCTTTGCTGAGCTTGGATGGTATTTCCTTCTATTGATTGAAGTATTTCTGGGAAAGAGTAATTATTTCCCAATGAAATAAAGAGTTCACACAGATGCAAGACAGCAGACAATCAATCATAATGTGACTCAACAATCTCATTGCTGTGGGAAACTGGGAAAGCGTATAGGTAAAATACTAGCATATTCAATGTATCAAAACGAAAAGAAGAACGCAATCTGGAATAAAAGATTAATTAATGAAAAATCATAATACAAATCCATGTAAAGAAACTCAAAATGAACTCAACAATGCAAAACTAAAACTTGAAAATTTAATACATTTAAAAAGTGGCCAGTTTTTAGCAAACCAGCTGCAATGTAAGAAAGAGAAATCAAGTATAAATCATCATCTACAATACACAACCCAAAGGAAATTAATGATGTTTTTAAAACCCTTTAAAGTCAGCCATATAGCTCCAATAAAAACGCAAAACAGACAGAAATGGATTAATTTTTCAAAGATTTAGAACTTCTAAAATTATCAAATGAACAAGCAAATACGATCCTCTCACTCTTGATGAACTCCATAAAGCGCTGGAGAAAATGCCTAATAATAAAGCACCTGGAACTGATGGATTCCCACCACAATTTTATAAACAGTTTTGGCATATATTATCACCACTTTTTCACAAGGTTACAAGTGAAATTCATGCCACCTCCACTAGGAACATGGCAGTTATGACAGTTATTCTTAAGCCGAATAAAGATCCATGTCTTCCCTCCAGTTGTCGCCCACTTTCCTTGATCAATATGGATAAAAAAAAAAATCATCACTAAAGCTCGAAGTAGGCCTGAGAGGAATTTACACATCTGACCAGCGCGCACCAGGCGCGCACCAGGCGCGCACCAGGCGCGCACCAGGCGCGCACCAGGCGCGCACCAGGCGCGCACCAGGCGCGCCTACCGCTTTGGTGAAGAGTAATAGCCCATTTAAATAAGTCCGCAGTCAAATGTGGTTTTATGAATTGTCTTTGAAACTGTTTAGGGGGTGATTATATTTGCAATCAAACCGTCTTTGAAGTGTGTACAAGACGGAAGGCATCGTTGTTTTATTGTTTCATTGACAAAACCCCCACTGGAATGTGTGATGAAATCCTGACAGGAGATACAGGATGGGGGACGCCGATGAGACAAAACTTCAAAGGGGAGGTGTGCGTGCACACGAGTGGTCACTGTAATCATAATGTAATTGCATGTGCGCGCGAGCACGCAATCACGCAGTGCTTCAAAAGCGCGACACCCGCTTGAACCATCACCTTTCAAGCGTCATCAACAACCTTTGTGCAACAGCTCCACACGTGCTATCCAGATGGATCGTGGTGAGTTCTTCAACTTTGACTATTTTATGTTAAAGATGAACCTTTTCTAAGTTTTTCTTCTTCTTCATACCTTTTTAGAAAATCAGAACAAAAACGCTCCCGCAAAAAAAAGACAGCGCAGAGGTAGGCCTATGCCTGACACGTTTGAAGAGTTGTGCTTAAACTGAATTTCAATCAGTTTCATTTTAAATACAATTAACGATAAAAATGTGCGGCATCCCTAGATGATCAATCAATGCCAAAGATGCCGTTAGGAATGCTGCATAATAATGGTATACTTACTATTCAGCGGCCGATTTCAGATGAGGCTTAGCTATGCGGATTCCTTTTTTAAAAATCGGGACCGCGAGCCTGAATAAACTGCGGAAAATCCCGCCCAACCCCTGACCGTATTGTTGACCCCCTATAAATCCGGGAAGCTCTCCGGCGGCCTGGTTCATATAATAAGACGTGTATCTACCATCATCGTACATGACTCAGTAATGTTCCTTCACAGGTCTAAAATGAAGCTTTACCAGAACTTTTCCGTATAAAAATGGTACGTGCCGATTCTGATCGTTTTTCAACAATATCTCAATGTCATCGATTGTTGATCTGGAGAGCAGTGTGTGTGTGTGTGTGTGTGTGTGTGTGTGTTGGGGGGTTGTTTCTGCACTATCTGTTACACCAGTGGTATGAAAAGTGCAATACAAATAAAGATCGATTGATTGATTAATTGGATTGTCTCCTAATAGGAAAAAGGCCTTTTCCCAGACTGATGTGCATTGCTTCTCTATGGTAACTGTTGATATCTTTCTTCTTTTGCAGTTTGTTAACACACAACTGAAAAGCTTTGCTTTTATGGACATATTACACATGCTGTTGATCAATTTATCAATGAATTTGAACGGCATATCTGCCTCACTCTCCTGGCTACTGTGGAAGGAGAAAGTGTGTACTTAGTTCTCCAGACGTTGCTTCTGTGTTATTGACAGTTTTTGCTAAATACAGTATTTTTTGGTCCTTTAAGGTTGTAATATTTTAATGTCTTGTCATGTAAAACCTTTCAAATTTTGTCCAGATCAGTTAATCTCCTGTAAAGGCAGCGATGCTGCAGTTCTGATGACCAGCTTTACGTGTGACACCTCATTAATCTGTTTGAGCCTGATGACGATGCTTCGTCCTCTCACCTGCTAATTATACTTTGATAGAGTCTGTTTTTTCCACAAACACATCACAATTTATGGCAAATTGTCAGGAGATGATGTTGTCGTAACTGCCAGGGGTTAAAATGCTGCACGTGATCAGTGTAAATGTGGGCAAACGTGTGTCATCAAACAAAACCTCCTTCCTGTTGTAATGTTTGGAAAAGCAGACCAGAGTACGTCTGATGCACACGAGACAATTCAGCACCAGTGTGATGAAAACTCTGTTCAGCAGGATTGCTGCTGCAGCTTTGGAGCTGTCAGCGTTGTCAGGAAAACGGGGAAGATTTAGCAAAGTGGAAGTGTTAATAAGATCATTCAGAAACAGTAACAGGAAAAAATATAGATGTTTTGGGATGTCAAGTACTGTAGAGGCAGAAACTATTGCCAACTAAAGAGATACAGGCAGAAATGTTAGAACCACGAGAACAGATATGTTCTTCTAGTGCCGTCATCTCTCCTTTCCTGTCACTTAATGTACAACAATGCGCACATCACATGTAACCGTCTTATTAAAGTACTTACATTTAAAATTGCTGGAATAATGTTACAACTATCTGAGCAGCATCTATCGTATGTTCTGAAAAAAATGAAGCTGCTGCAAAAAGAAACATCCTGTAACCTGCTTCACAGTTCTGATAACATTTTCCTGATGTCACAGAGAACAGGCTCATTAGTCTCAATTGTTTCCAGTCTTTTCTTTTTTCTTTTTTAAACTTCTAAAAGCTCTAAAGGTGCTGTTTTAGCTTTGGGCAGAATAAGATGAATAAGCTCTCTCAAATGTGTGGTCACATGACCATTCCTCTTTATTTCCTGGCTGCACCTCTGGAAGGAGATAATGATTTTTTAAAGGGTCTACTACTGACATATAATTAGAAATGATGCCTGTATGCATCTTTTGGTCACAAGAAATGTAAACACAGTCATCATGTCAAAGGTTTTGGCTGTTTATTCTATTTGTTATACAGCTTCAAACTATCAGAGGTTCTGGATTTTTCTTGACTTAAAGTGAAGTGTGTTGCATCAGTCATTTCTACTGTTAAAAAAGATGCATTTGAAACTGACTGAGATGTCAGTTATTTTTGCTTTTTATATGTGTAAATAGGTAATTCAAAGTGCTTTACATCTACAAATAAAATCATTTCATAAAATATAAAAATAATCAATAATTAATTAAATTAAAAATGAAGAGTGAAGAATAAAAGTATAATTTAAAATTTAAAGATTAAGTAGAAAAAAATGGAAAAAAACAAAAAAAACTATGACTATGTGGTTTCCCTCTGGCAACAATTGTTGCAGAGTATAAAACCTACATTTTCACTAACATGGCCAAGATGAAATGAAAATATTATCACCTAGAATGTGTTAGGAAGGTTTAAGGACTTAAATGCATACATTTATTTTGCAGGATATAATTTCTAAAACAGTTTAGAGAAGAAAGTAAACAGGTGAAATATATGGTAACAGAAGAGCACAATATTCACCAGACTCATTTGAAGTGTGAGTTTGGGAAGCAGTTTGAAATTAGCAGCTAAGAGTCCAAATCAGAGTCAGAGTCTGCTGAATACCCAACTGGCTGCTAACATGGACTCTGCTAGCTTTAAAGCTTACTGGAAAAGCTTTACATCCCCTCCTTGGTCATGAAAAAAATGTCACAGCTCAAAAAAAAAAAAAAAGATCTACCAAATGATATAACAAAGCAGTGAAGCAGTCCCAGTAGGTCTGTTTTTTTTTCCCCTCACTGAAATATGTTACTTTACTTTGACCTGTACTTACAGGAGCCGCTTACGCCAGTGGCTCTGACTTCAAAAACTGTCACAGCACAGCGAGCCTAACCATGGCAATTATTCTGAAGAACAGCGTGAAGCCTGAAGTGCACTACAGATCCATGCGATTCATTTCCTTGAAACATGGGTGGAAAAATGAAGTTTTAACCACACACACACACACACACACACACAAAAAACCCCCCAGAAAGGACTTAAAATAAAATATGAAGACAGAATAACTTGCATAAGAAGACTTGTAGTGAGTGCTGTTTCTGAGTTTACTGACTGAACAGTTACTGTACAAAATGAGAATTAACAATGAATTCATTTGCAATGATCCCTGAAATGTATTTACAGAGCTAATGATCCAACGACAGGAGAGAGAGCAAAGTCAACGTTCACGCAGAGCTGAAGATGTGTGGAAAAACAGCATACCACTGAAATTCCTCATGAAAACTCTGCCAGAGAGGAACCTCTGCAATTATCATGCAATTCCCCCTAAAACACACATGATAAAATTAGCTTTTGACAAGGAGATGAAAGCATCCTTGATCTTATAGACTGACGGATTCACTGAAGGACGGGCAGGCGCCAGGGAAGACTGTCTATATAGGGAAAGTCGGGGAAAAGGACAGACAGAAAAGAAGCTAAAGATAGATGTTGAGAGATAAAGGAAGTCCTTATTTCTCCTCCTACAGCTGTAATTACACTAGCTGCTGTCTTACTGTCAAGCAGGCCATCTCTTCACACACACACACACAAATGAAACAAAACCAAAACACCAGGAGGTTTATCAAGTCCTGGCTTTCTTCGCTGCCTGGAGCCTCGGCTACAGATTTACAGCTTCATCAAGCCCTTTACAGAAACAGCCAGCATGACTGTGATCTCGCAGACTTTGCCTGTAATATCAAACCATTCCATTAACCTCCAGAGGGGATAGAAGGACAGAGCATCTTACGCAGGTGAAAGTATTTTCTTCTGAGCTTTAATGTGTTGAAACACTGATTTCTGCAATGCAGCCGTACTGCCACTAAACAATATAACCAGATGCCTTAGTTATGCCCAAAATACGGCCCCAAATGCAGAGTGGTTGAAGAGGAAACCTCAAAGGGTTAAAAAAAAAACTGAGAGAAAGGAGGATGAGGTTTAAACAGCATGACAAAGACTCCAGACAGAGCAGTTGGAATGAAGATGGGTCTTCAGTGCATCTTTCTGCTGTAATCTCTGTGTGAAAGTCTCTTATGTTACCTGGCTACGTTGCACGTGACTTTAGCTAAGTATAATGTACTTAAGCTAATCTCTAGAGGGTTCAACTGCACCTCTTTCTCTGATACACCTCCAACTTTTCACTTTTCCCACTGTGATTATTTTATCCATCTATCCATCCATACATCCCAATTATTTGCACTGAAACAATACAATTTCCCAATAGGAATTAATAAAGCCTTTTATCATTTAAATCAACCCTGTTATGTATGCAGCCTGTATGTACTGATTTCATTATGTATGCTGTGCGGTGAATTCAGCTCGGCTATTGTTACTGTTCATAATAACAGATTCTTAGATCCTTTAGCTGGTGAACTTGTAGACTTTGGACAAACCCCAGGTGACTGGACGGTGTGTGCAATAAAAGCTTATTCAAGAGATTTTCTGCACTAAGTAAAACCGAGGAGCAGTGACCTCCTTATAGAAGCCTGCATTGCATTTTGATTTCTCCAGGTCTGTCGTATCAATACTCAGGCTCTCTGGTTACGGCCTGGAGGAAAATTATAAGATTTTCAGCCTGGACCTCTTCCTTCGTAATTTTCTTTTTCTTGTGAAAAGTTAGGCCCATACTGAGCAAGAACGGCATTACTGATGACGACTAAAAAGCATTATGCAATTTACCAGCGTGAGTTGGCTCAGACTGCTATTACTATTACAAACGGTATCCCTGGTGATTTCTGAGGGAAGAACAAAGCATCACAGGATGTTGTTGAACCAACAAAAACAGTTGACACAATAAGAGAAAAGGGTGCTGTTGAGTTACTGAATACAAAAGTAGTTTTACAAACAACAAACAACAAACAAGATCAGTCCTGGAGAGCATCATAAAAGCGACTTAACTTCCGTTTGTGTTTGGGGACCAACTGAGCTGAAAATCACAAAAATTTCTTTGTGAAAAAGTTAAAGTAATATCCAGGTCATATGAGTTCCTGGTCAGAAATGTTTAAAGAATTACGAGAGCAGCTGGCCTGACTCGTTTCTATTTAGCATTTAGTCTCCTATTTAAACTCGCAGTTGAAATGTCAACATCTTTATATTAAGTTTGATAGATGCAACATGTTTAAAATGTCTTTTAAAATGTAATTTTAATGCCAATTTTTTTTCCCCTCCAACCAAGCAGACATATTTTCAAGTTGTAGCAAGAAAATATTGAGCCAAAATCATTGTGTTTTCACAACTAAATTTGGGTGACTGGGTGACCAGTAGAGCTACACCATTAACTGCATTAAACACCATTAACCGCTGACCAAAGAAATCCTACAACACAGCGCCTGTTTTTGAAGAAAAATGCTGATCCAAGAGCAGGGAAACGAGCTATGGAACAAAAGGAGGTAAATTGCTTATCAATAAAAGTTCATTTTTCCCTGGCTGATGGTACCCCCCCTCAAATACTGTAGACTGGATAAAGATGCATAAACACAATATAAAAAAGATCAAAAGAACAGTGAAATAATCAGCCCCATCATGTGGAAATGAATATTTATTTGTGGCGTTTATTGCTCCAAGCTGAAACAGACAGTCAGCTCTGATTAGAATCAGCGTGACATCCCCCAACAAGCTTCCCTTCTCTGATCTCACAGCCTCTCCAAGGGATGACATATTTTAAATTACAGAACACACCACATACACACAGTATTTCTGCAACGATCTTTTCCAGAATGATGTCATAAACTAGTTATGATCACCTGAGCCTGTCAGTTGTAACTAGAAGGATTTTTATGATGCCGTATTTCATTTAAAGTCATCTGATTGCAATGCTGAATGCGCAGTGATGGAGGGGTAACATTACTGTGCTTGGTTTGTAACCATGGGACCTGGGGACCTTCTAGTCACTGAGCCCACCATAAATTCCTCGGGATACCAAAAGATTTCATTTGTGCCCTTTTTATCCAGCAGTCCAAAAAAGTTGGTTGAAATTGGGTCATGCAACAGATAAATCATTCCAAACCCACCAGCAAGTCTACATCAGAATGACTTATAAAGAAAATGATGGCGGTGTTGCAACACCCCTGTCAAAGTCCAGAGCTCAGCTTGATTGCAATAGTGTGGCGGCCCCCCAATGACGTGAGAAACAGATAAAGTCATACAGAAAACAAGCATTTCAAGTCAATGCTGCAATAGTGGTTCTGCTGTGCATGCACCTCAGAGGTAATGAGGGTGTACTCTCTCTTTAACAATAGTGTGCAATGGTATGATTTGTAATTTCAGTTTCGAACACACCAGGGAGCAGGTGGTTACTGACCAAAACACCCTGTGATGCAGCTGTGACACCTCTGGAGAAAAAAAAAAAAAAAGATTTCTCATTTCCTTTTCAATTTCCACTGATGCTTCAATCTGCAACCTGACATCAGGCGGTTGTTTCTTATATTTTCTTCATAAATTCACAGTCTGCAGTCTCCAGACTCAGAATATTTGCAAGTGTTCCAATAGTCGGAGGATTCCTCTGCCCTTAATGACTTCTGTATTATCTTAGCCACCTGTATGCTTGAGAAGACGCTGCTTTTGTCTCAGGTATTACAGATGAATTAATTTGCATGGGCTTTTATTTGGTCAGTGGGTCTAAGAGGCTGCTCTCTGGTCTCAGCGCTGTTGGTTTTAATCCATGCTACCTGATCAATTTCTGACTCAGACAAGTAGAGCCTAGAGGATGTTATTTATCACCTTGCTATATAACAGTCTGTGTCTAAACCTGAAACACAAAATAGCCTATTATAAAGATGATTTGGAAGCCGCAGAGAATGCTGAAACAATTCTGCTCCTGTCTGGCTCAGGTGCTGTTCACAGTTAGCAAATAAACTCCTACAGCGTGCAGTGTGGAAGTCATCTGATCCAGTCTGTTTTTTTTTTCTTTTCATAAAAATCATATCAGCGACAAACATTTGTGACCCATGACATCCCTTGTGTGAAGTACATGGGAGACTTCACACGGCCATCATCTTGCAGACAAGAAATGTGAGTGAAAAATCACGGTGGATCGCTTAAACGTGTTTTGAAATCTACCCCAAGAACTGATATCAACGTCTGACATCTGTGAGCATCAGACATTTATTTATTTATTTATTTGCTACTACTTTACACTGCACAGCGGTCCGGCTTCCCCGTCATCAGTAGGTGTTGGGGAAAAATGTAAGCAACCCTTATTGGGAAAAAAAAAATGCTGGGACACGCATGAGCTAACTTTCTTCTCTTTTTTGGCCAGACAGCGTGTTTGAGTGGATTAAAACCAGGAACAATGACTGAGTATGAAGAATGCTGAAGATTGTCCAATGACAGCGTTGTTCTTGCCCTCTCACCCTGTAGTTTCTTGACAGACTTAAGTTCAATCTCAACTTTGCAAGTCTTCACTGTCTCACCCTTTCTGTCTCTTTCACACGCTCACACAGACGCATGCTTGCAGAGAAACAGTCCACAGACTGCGAGGTTATCAGGAGAAACATGGGGAGTCGGTGCCTCTCATAAAAAGGACTCAATAGGCAGTTTCACAAACCCCCATTGAGTTTACGGCCAGTAAAAATTTGAGTGGGGGTCTTTTTTTAAATTGCTTTGAATGAGTATTAAAAGTATACGTCTCTGTCCTGCAAAGCTGCTGAAAAGTCAGTTGGGGGGAGGGAGGGGGGGGGGGTGTTCTCTGAGCCACTGAGAGGAGGCAAACAATGTTGCTGTCCATGAATCTGAGGGCAAAGGTCCAGCGTTGTTCCAACCAGACGCTTGGCAGGGCAGCTAGCTCTGCCTATAAAACCTCCTGTCATGCCAACAAACCTGTGAGCAGTCGCTAACACGCTGCGCTATGCACATGGTGTTCTCAGAGCTGCAGGGTGTGAATAACTGGAAATAACAACAGCAAACTCTGTTCTTCAGCTGCTTCACTGCAGTCACAATCAACAACTGATTGTCAAACGATGAACCAAAAAGTGTTTGTCAAGTGTCTACGCTCAGTTCATCTAGCGCACTTCACAAAAAACCCATCGTAGTAAACACTGCACCGTTGTAGCCACTGAAGATGAAGTGCTATCATCGTTTTGATGGAAAAACAAACACATGCCTCACCACTTGTGGAACATTAAAAAGATGGCAACCATCAATGGGGTGACGTGTCCAGCGTTCCAACCGATATGACCGCTTCACATATCCAAAGAGGATGCCGACATGCTGAAGTGTCCTTGGGCAGGACGGTTAATCCCACATTACCCGATCCACTAACAGTTCCCATAGTGCCGGTCCCAACCCTCCAATCGTGGGCAGGTTGTATCAGGATTAGCATGCGATGGAAATTACCTATACCAAATCAAAATATGAAGTATAAAGGCACATATGTTCAATTTTGAAAACTGCCCTGGTGAGATTAAAAGGTATTTACATTGTGAACAGTTTTAACATCCAATCAAGCAAGTCCGCCAGTGTGCTATACTGGTTTCTACAAAGTAGACTCAATTTCAGTTTTGTCAGAAGAAACTTTATATGCTGTCTCTCCATGCATTACAATTTCCAGTGACCCCACAGATGCAGTTTGTTGTTAGTTTGCTCCAAAATATACGTTGATATATTAATAACAATATACATCTCTGAATCGCCTCATGAATTTACTTCATCCGTTTCTGGTGCCTAAATCTTTTTGAATCATAAAGTCATCACGTTGCCAGTCTTGCTGGAAAAGGGAAATGACTAAATGGAGCCCTTACAATCAGGAACTGATGTTTAAACTCTGCAAATGAAACACTGAGTACATTCTGCACATTTGGAGGATGTTTAACATTAATGTAATGCATCAATGGTTTTATGTAGACTCGTCCTTTAATATCAGGAAAATCAGAAACATCCTGACTCAAGAGGATGCAGAGAAATTATTCCATGCTTTTGTTACTTCTAGGCTGGATTACTGTAATTCATTATTTTCTTGCTGTACAAGCAGCCTTGTCAAAAACCTTGAACTGGTCCAGAATGCTGCAGCACCAGTATTAACCAGAACTGGGTATAGAGACCACATCTCACCAGTTCTAGCTTCTTTACATTGGCTCCCTGTTAAATTTAGAATCACATTCAAAATATTTCTTCTAACATATAAAGCTCTGAATGATAAAGCTCCAATCTATGTGAAAAATCTCATAGTTCCTTACTGTCCTACACTCCACTCCCTGAATGCAGGTTTACTTGCTGTTGCAAGAGTCTGTAGGTCTAGAAAGGGTGGAAGAACCTTTAACTATCAGGCTCCTCTATGATGGAATAAACTCCCGACCTCAGTCCAGGAGGCAGACTCCCTCTCTACATTTAAGGCTAGAGTTAAGACCTTCCTTTTTGATAAAGCCTTTAACTCTGTAGCCTCTTAGACGACCTCCGAGTTATGCCGCTATAGGCCTAGGCCCTCTCTTGTCTCAGTCTCAGATTGTCATTTAAATAGCATAAACATTGTCTATCTTCTATAGTCTCTCTCATTTCTCCTTATACAGGTCCTACCATGGTGATGTTGGGTCTTACCATGGTGATGTTGGGTTCTACCAGGGTTATTTGGGTTTACCATGGTGATGCTAGGCTCTACCCTGGTGGGTGATTTTGAGTCCTACCAGGTCCTCACTTTTCCATGCATGGCAATAATGAACATACACCATCAGATGTCTGAAATATGCTGCCTTGCTCACAATGTTACTTTGCATTTATTTGCAAATAAAACACTGTGGCTGTCGGGTATTCCTGGAACCAGTCCATGAATCTAAATTTTAAACAATTATCGTTATGTTTCCTCTTTTTTCGTTTGGTCCAGACTCCTCCTAATCTCTTACTGTTGAAATTGATCAATTATTGTACCATGCATTACTGAAGTCAGATAATCACTTCTTTGTTCCTCATGTTGTGCCCCCCACTGAAGTTGTTTGTTGTCCCCCCTGGGGAGGCACGCTGCACACTCTGAAAACCACTGAGCTAGAGGTTACTAAGGTCATGGTCTCTTGTGGATAAATTCACAGCTTTTAGCAAAAGCATGTAACAAACTGCTTTAATTTAGATACAAAACCTTGAAACTGGTGTGCCTTATAGCCCTTCTATAGCTTTACAGGCCATATTTTCACACTTTACCATCTCAAATGAATGAATTGGAAATCATTTCCCCCTATTATGTTGGTTTCATTACTCTTGTTTTGAACAAAGAAAACAGCTGAGTCTTCAAGATCATTCAGTGAAAGTGTTTGAACAAATTTAATAAAATGAGAAAATAATCATCTTATTACTGATCATGTGACTCATGCCTCTGTGTCGACCCCGAACAAGGAGCAGCTGAAAAGAAAGGTAGTGTAGTGGGTTGTGACTCAGTTAGGCTCCTTCTAGCTCCTCCCCCTGCCCAGGTGTAGTATATAAGGCCTCAGCTAGGCCAATCCCCCCCCCCCACACTTGCTGGTCTGTGGAGGCGGCTGCCCGTTGGTTTGGTTGGGTTTCCTTTTGGCCTCATTTGTATTTTCACTTGAGTGTTTTTGTTTGACCAATTTTGCTTTATTTACTTGAGTTTTTAATGTAAACTGTTAATTGGGTTGTTGGTAGTGATGTCCAAATGAGGCTTCATGGGGCTTTCAACCCTTTTGGATCATTGTGTTGAAAATTGGTTCATTACTCGAAGCTTCATTCATGGGGGTCATCTGCTGGCACATTGGTTGTACTGCAGCCATGAAAAGGTTGTTGACCCTACCAAGTGTGCACTTTTGTTATCATTATTGTTACCATTGTTGGTAACTTTTACTCTGTTTTTATTCCCTCTGTGTTTTTGTATGTTTTTGTATATATGTTGGCTATTGAACACACAGATTTTGCCCTCTGGGGGATTAATAAAGAATCTATTTCTAAATAAAACTGAAGCAAACTTCATTTCATGTGTTGT
>JBAMYA010021478.1:0-16701 GCA_037176975.1 Arrhamphus sclerolepis | reverse complement strand
TAAATGTGTGTGTGTCACACATCATATATTGAACTACAATCTCTACATATATACACTCAAGCCCAAAATTATTTGTATGCCTGTCAAATGCAAGGAATTTCTTAATTCTCTCATTTACAGATTATTTTTTCACCTCAGATTTGACATGCAGTATTTAGAACATGCAAGAGCCATGGAGCCATGACCAACTTATTAAAGTAAAGTAACACTGATAAAGTTGTTTATTTAAGCTTTGACAAAAAAAATCACCATGTCCAAAATTATTCATACACCAGTGATGCCAAAACAAATTGCCATATGATCCTCAAACAAACCATTCTCTTTTAGCGTTAATTTGCTCTCAAATGTGTTTAAGTTTCTGTTTCTGAGTTTCAGAGTTTCCTTGACCAGTTTACTGACTATAAAAGTCAACTTTCTTTTGACAATTCAGTCATTTTTAAGTCAGTGCATAACTTGCCATGGCAAAGACCAAAGAATTCAGTGAGGACTTGCATGCATGCATTGTAAAGGATGAAAAAGAGGATTCAAATTTTTCAGGTGCCATTGTCAGCAGTTCAAGGTATCTTCAAGAAGTACCAGAAGTTTAACATTATGAAAGCCCTCAAAGGATGCAGTTGGAAGTCACTAGTGTCACCTCGGCTAACCAAGAAGATCAAGCGAGATATAGAAAACAATCCAAGGACTTCTACCAAAGCTGTCGTGAAGGAACTGAGTGAGAGTGGTGTGTCTTTTTCAAGGCAGACACTTCAACAGGTACTGTACCTGCACTGTAAAAGCTTGTCTGACCTTTGCAAAGAAGAACCTAGAGAAAGACAAAAGCTTCTTGTCATCTGTTCTGTGGTCAAATGACACAAAAATAGAGCTTTTTGGGCACAGAGATGTGGTTTTCATCTGGAGAAAGAAGGGCAAAGCCTATAAGCCAAAGAACACAGTCCCTACTTTGAAATGTGGAGGTGGAGGCATCCTGCTATGGGGCTGCTTTTCTGAAAACGGGCCTGGCAACTTGGTTAAAGTGGAAAGCATCATGAGGAAAGAGCAGTACATCAAGATTCTGGAAGAAAACCTCAGGCAGTCAGCAGAGAACCTGGACCTGGGGGAGCATTGGATTTTTCAGCAGGACAATGATCCAAAACATATACAGCCAAGGTGGTCCAGAAATGGTTCCAGGACAATGATATTAATGTTATGGAGTGGACAAGTCAGAGTCCTGATTTAAACCCCATTGAGGTGATTAGGAAAAGGATGACAGTACAGAAACCCTGGGAAACCCCAGGGGAAAACATAGACTATTAATACACCACAGGTGGGGGGAACAGGTGGAAACAATCAGGGTGTGCTGAACAACTAGACTGGAGGGAGAGGGAAGAGGGAAGTCAGATGCAGCAGGGCTTTAAAATAACAGAAAATGAAATGACAACACAGGTCATAATTTCCTGGACATGACACATTATTCCTATTTTGGTACATGGCACCAAACAAAACATTTTGCAGACCAATTATACCCTCAGAGTGGTAACATCTTTCCCCTACAAGATGTGACTCCCACTAGCGACCTGTCCAGGGTGTACCCCTGCCTTTCGCCCGAAGTGAGCTGGGATGGGCTCCAGCAGACCCCTGTGATCCTGCACAGTATGATATATATTAATATATAAGACATTCTGGACTGTTTATATGATACCAGTGAATTGATAGATAGTGAATAAAGGTGCAATATTCACTGTATGCTTTTTTTCTTTTATGAAACACTCATTGAAAGTGGGGTACTGACCCGTCACTACAGAGAAAATTATTAGTCCTCTGAACATAGATGATGCTCTTTGCTGTAGATGTAGACTTTTAGACGTTTCAGTCACCTGGAGAGTCTTTCCCAAAATGCTTTTCTTTAAATGTCATCTTTAATCAATAACTCAGGAGTTCACACTATTGTGGCTTTTTAACCCCTAAAGTAGACACTGCTTTGCAAGGTATGATTGAAATAACTGTGACATGAATTGCTAAAAATGCCATTACAGTTCTTGAAGCCAATTTTAGTGGTTAACACAGTTATACACGAAACTGGACCATTTATTGGATGACTGGGCCACTAGTCATCCACTAAATGACTAGAGGTCCCCTGGATGAGTACTCTTTTTTACCGGGCCAGTAGACATACAATGCTAGAGAATGTTCAGAATGGTTTGTGATGGTAGATGGTCTAGAGGGGATAATTGTACTCTGATCTGGGTCTGTGATATCAGATTCAGAGTCAGGATTCAGCTCTGAATATTCTGCAGATGCTCACTGAATGCAACTCATCTTTGCTTTATTATTACTATTATATATATATTTTTTGTCATCATCACGCCCTAATCTGAGTTCTTTTGACTGTACAAAACAAACTTGCCAACTTCAGGTTTCAGCTGATTCAGCACAAAGCTTTCCCTGCAATTGGCTAATGACTAATACGGCAACTAGAAGTTGGAAACACTTAGGGAATTATTAATTGAGGGAAGAAATTAATTAAAATTAAAAGCTGTTAGACTACCGCTGAGCTTCAAAGGCATATGCACCAGGGGAGTGTATTGTAAGTGCACATAAAGATAGCTGGCAGGCAAAAACATATGATACCTCACACATACGTACACTCACACATTTATACACACACATTCATACATTTATAAGATGACTAATGGAAAATTCCTGCTGCAGTGAAAATGTGACCTGCCAAGACTAATAAAAGAGACACAATGTAATAATTTCACAAATTAAGAAAATAAATTGCATTTTCAGTTAAAACTTAGATGCACACAAGCTACTGTACTTAGTACTTTGCAATAACTACATTCTGTAATGTTGGCTTTAAAGCATTAATACTGCTCAGTGGATTACACAGTGCCAGTAGCAGATATAATCATAATCTTTCCCTCACTGTTTTTTGCACTCCGTCTCCATTCCGTGTTTGTGTGTACAAGTTCCCAGCATGTGTCTGCTTGAATGATCTGGCATTTGTCTTGTCTTCCCCGAAGCAAATGCACAGTGTGTAGACATACTGTTACCTTCATGTCTAATGTGTGTCCTTTAATATGGGTGTAGCAGGCGAGTCTCTTGTAATGTGTTGATTCAGTCCATCTCACTGACATGCCTGCTGTAAGCACTGAAGTGCCCTTGAGCAAACTTTTGTGAGTCAAGTTTCAGCTATGAATGTCTCAAGCTGTATTTTTCTTCTATCAAGTGATTCATATGCTTAATTAAATATAACTTTGTATGTGAGCCATGTCAGTCAGACAGAATAGTAAGAACTATTGATCTGGTAGACTGCTCTGGTCTGGAGAGTGTGTACAGAATTTAGTCTTGCTTTATGAGGATGAGCTTATCGCCCACAGACCAGTCAATGCTCTTCGAACGTTTCTGGTGATTCTGAGAATATTTTAACATTGCAGGTGACGGAATGAGTTTTTATTCTCACATGTCTTCTATTGTCCCTATTTTATTATCCTTTTTAAACATATTTTATTTTCAAAGTAAAACTATATTCATATTCATGGATTATTGACCTTTAAAAGAAGTAAAAGTTAGAGATGTGATTTTGAGAATTTCAGACTGGTTAAGTAAATTATTCATGGATAAATCAAATCAAAGTCAAATTATTATCAAAGCCAGTACATCTTATGTATCTTCAAGCATATCTGAAATTGATTTGTAATTCATTTTTATGTTGCAAAGTCATAAAAAAGTCATTGTGACTTGAAGGTTCTTGAGTAGTTCCAAGCATCTTGAAGAACTTATGGGAGTTTTTTTTTTTTTTTTTTTGAGGACTTCAGCTGTCCCACTTGCCTCTGCTTCATGTAATACCAGAGTGGCTTGATGATGGACAGCTCAGGCTCCTGCAGGGGCTATGTCATGGGTGGTTTGCTGTTGATGATATTGTAGATGATGATAGTTCTTAATGACTCTGGCTGTATGGGTGGGCTTGTTGTCAAGCTTCAGAATTAATTTGGGTCCAATCCGATGTGCCCCTGAAGGCAGTGCCTTATACTGATCTAAACATCTACAGTACCTAAATCTTCTTTGTGCTTCAATTCTACAGAGAAGGAACAAAATCTGTAACTGTTGTTTGCCAAAGAAACAAGATTTATTTTAATGACACAGGCATGATCTGTAATGGTTTTGGGTTTGTTTATGTGAAATTACGTTATGTTCTGTTTTTGTTTGTAATACTACGTTGTTCTGCACTTCATTAAGCTTTACATATTTAATTTTGAAAGTGTTCTGTGCTTGTGCTTGTGTTTCTTTTCCTGACACCTGTTTAGACTTAGAAAAACATTTTTTTCTTTCTGTCAAGTTCTGGTTTACTTCCTTGGTCTCATCTGTCCTTTTCATTTTTCCTAATATATGACATTAGCATTGTCTTGGTGAAATATACAAGGTCTTCCCTGAAAAGATGTTGTGTGGATAGGAACATATGTTGCTCCCAACCTCTATGTACACTTCACTATTAAGGATGCCTTTCTAGATGTGTCAGTTGTTCACGCCATAGACACTAATTGCTGGTTCATACCATCAGAGGCACAGGCTTTTGAATATTCTGCTGAAAAAGACCTGGATGGTTCCTCTCTGCTTTAGTCAGAGACACATGGTCCTTTTTTTTTCATCTGACCACAAAACAGTTTTCAGTTGTGCCTACGAGCATTTTATTTGTTTCCTGATGGTGTTCACATATGACTTCTTCTTTGCATGATGCAGCTTTAACTTTAACTCCATTCACAGACAGTGATTTCTGGAAATGTTCCTGAGCCCATGCAGAGGTGTCCAGTAGAGAATCATCTCTGTCTTTAATGCCTCTGTCTTCTCCCTGATGGCAGGAGATCATTCACATCCAGTTTTGACCTTCAGCCTCGTTCCTTTTGCACAGTCACTTCTCCTGATTCTCTAAATCTTTTGATGATATTATGCACTGTAGATTGTTAGATCTTCAAATTCTTTGCAATTTTACATTGAGGAACATTTTTCTGAAATTCTTCCACAATTTTTACATGTATTTTGTTATGGATTGGTGAACCTCTGCCCATCTATACATCCAAGAGCCCCAGTCTCTCTGAAGTGCTCTTTTTCAAATTGAGCTAATATTTTCTATGAAATAGTAAAATATATGCGTTATGTTCTCTTGGGAATAAAATGTGGATTTATGAGATTTACAAATCATTGCAGTCTATTTTTATTTGTTTTACACAGTGTCCCAACTTTTTTGGAGTTAGGATTGTATGACTGATGATTTAGCAGTGGGGTGCATTGAGTCTTGTGCTGGTTTAAGCATCTAACGAGTTTGTGGTCCACCATACATCAAATGAAGAATTAAGGCAAACATTTTGAACAGCAGTACAAAATGGCTCACTCAATACTTATGTGTGGTATCTAGGGAATGAATCTGAAGCCATGCTTGTGCAGTTTGCTCAGCATCACCATACCAGTACATCACATCCATCCATCCATTTTCTATACCCGCTATTTCCTGTTCAGGGTCACGGGGGTCTGCTGGAGCCTATCCCAGCTCACATTGGGCGAAAGGCAGGGGTACACCCTGGACAGATCGCCAGTCCATCGCAGCCAGTACATCACAGTATTGCAGAAATCATTTTCATTGCATTCAGTCTCTGATGTGTGAGTATGCTGATCCTTGCAAGTTAGCAGTTTAGGTTGGCATTTTATGTACTAAATCATAATCAATACCGGACAACCATAAATACTGGACATTTGATGATTCTATGAAAGAGAAGCTCTTATATAAAGACATCTCCTCATGAATGTCTGTATTCATTTTCTGACTGAGTAGAGATATTTGAATATCTGAGCATTAACTAAAAATGTCAAACTCAAGGCAGCATTAACTATATTAAATGTCAGGGATTGCCAAAGTTAGCTTCATCCATCCTCTGGGCATCTGACTGCATGTACACAATTTCATGGTAACTAATCATGTTTTAGATATTTCAGGCTGCATCAAAGTGGAGGACTGATGCCATCCCTAGAGTCATGCTGCCAGTGTACCCATAAAGATGCTGATGAACATGAACTCATGCAGTAAAAATATATGCATTCACTGCAACACAACAAATCTCAGTGGAATGCCCAACAGAAATTTATAATAAAATCTCAGTCAGTCAGAAGATAAGAAAGCGTTTGTAATGAATCCAACAGTTCAGGAATACATTCCTATACTGTTCAGCATTAACTGAGATGATGGAATGGTGAGGAGTGGATGATGGTATCAGGTACAACAAAAATAAAATAAAATAAAACAAATAAAAGGCAGCAATCATAGGGAGATCTTGATAATTAGATCAACTAGATTCATTAGATGCACTTTCTGAATATAGAATAGAATGACAAAAATAGGGATTGAACAATTTTAGGCATGAACTGGAAGATTTTCTCCTCTTGTCTCCTCAGGATCCTTTTCCTTTTAAACGTATGACTCTGTGTACATATCCATTTCCATTTCCACTGCTGTGTACATGGGGTGGATAAGTGCCTTTGTCTTTAGCCCAGGGGATGCAACAACTATGATCTCAATAATGAATCTCCTGTCTGAATTTCATAGACCATATAGAACAGTTTTGCACTTTGCCTCAGGCAAACTTAAATTCTCCAGAGAACGCAGTGTTTTTTTTCTTTTCTTTTCTTTAAAAAACAAACAAACAAACAAAACTTTTCCTTGCATTGTAGAATTTCACATTTAAGAATGCAAGGACAAACTGTGTTTGCTGGCAGTCATTATCAGAACTCGGCTCATGCAGCCATTTCCACAGTGGGAAAATATCTGTTTTTAATAGAACATTTGTTTCTAGCCCCGTGCCTTTAGAAGGGAGATTTATCTAGATTTGGTTACTGTATATGTAAATTATAATGTTGCTAGCATCAGCATTAGGCACAATTATTATTTTTTTCACCATACAGTGTGCATCAGTTTCAAGATACAAGATAAAAAGGCCAAATAAGTACAACATTGTAGTGTGCCGAAAAAGTGATGGCTATTGGACCTTTTTTTTCTCAGTCTAAGCTGAACATTTCGGATTAATGGGATTTGCTGCTAAAGTTTTTGCTGTGTCTCATCCCCAAGAAAAAACAAAAAACAAGCTGGACATTAACTGCTTGTGTTCATATTCCAGTTCTTTACACACTAATTATGCAATAGCCTTTGGCTCAGCGCAATATGATTACCACAAAAATAATTACATGGCGTAAATATAGATGTTGAAGTCCTTCTAACAAGCAGTCGCTCCGAGCTGAGAGAAAAGTAATGCCAACCAGTTCAGTTACTGGTCTGCCTGTTGCTGCTGTTTCTCTCTGAATGAAAGCTTTCACTTACATTCACTCATAGTGTGAATTACATTTTACAGAATACACTTACATTCAAGCCATCGGGGTACATTTTTATAATAAATTTGGCTTCTGGGGGAACTGAATAAACATGTCTAGTTGTTTTTGGCACAAACAGAATGAGTACTTGGGGGAAAAATGTTAGAAACAATCATAATGGGAGAGTAAGGGCAAAATGCCTCACATTTTTGGATTTAGAACAGAAGAGCATCTAAGGATGTAGCATCTGATGGAGGTTAGGAGGGGCAAGACTTTTGAGCAACTCAAAAGCATATAAAATGTACAGGCAACCAGGCTAAAAGTGGGGAGCTTTCTGTCATTTATGTGTGCCAGTTAAAAGATGTACAGCACCATAATTTCTTTCATGGTTTTTAACGCAGAACGCAGTTCTCACATAGCGCAGCAAAACCTACAGAGCAACTTCCTGTTAAGTGCAATGACATGGAGAAAAAACTTTGATTGGTAAACACCCTGGTATTGTACACTTTGATTTGCATAAAGTTGGGCCAAATTAAAATTTTCAACACGATGATGCCTTCCCAAGATGCAGGTCTTAACTACATCTCCTTTTTTACCATAAAAAATGAATGGGATCGATGCAATGCAATGGATTTGTCACACATAATGAACACCGGCTGTATCTGGCTTCATCTTTTTTGTCTTCCCATCTCTGTCTTCATGTCTTTCTCCAAGTTTATCCACTTTTTCATGCTCTCCATTCTGCTGTTTAAAATGTATAAGGCCTTGTTCCAGTAAAGTTTTATATACTACTTTTTGGCGTCATAGACCAATTTGTTTTTTGATTGATTGATTATTAATTTGGTTATCTGGTTGTTAATTTGACTGATGATGATACAACTGTGTAATGGATCTCTATGAAAAAAAGAGCCACTGACTTGATCACAGACTAGTCATAAATTTTAACCTGTCTTTACAACCTTTTTTCTTTATTAGACTTTCCCTTGTTTTTCACATCTTACTATCTTTTTTTCCTCAAGCCATGAGCTTCCTCTCCTTATGTTTGGTCTCTTTATATCTCCTCTTACCATCTCCCAACATACCTTAACTTATTCTTTCTTCTCTCCCTTAGTTTAAGTCTCCTCCTTCCATGACTATCATCCTACATTGCTCTATGCCTCCATGCCACCTTCCATCTTTCCTTGGTCCCCTTAATCATCTAGTGTTTTTTATTTTCCTGGAAAAGAACCTCAGTGTTGGTTCACTTAGCCACAGGCTTTTAATTGAAGCCTGTGGAAGGCCACTCTCTGGCCCACTAAAGGAGAGCACCCCCACCACACACACACACACACACACACACACACACACACACACACACACACACACACACACACACACCGCACACCCCATTCTTTGTTGCCAGCACACATGCAGGGACAGATAGACTGAAGACAATGAGTTTTATGAACCTACGTTTCTCTAAAGGAAAAAAAAAACACCTATGCAGTGTAAAGATTTCAGCTTTATCCTGGTTCTACAGAGGTGCACAATCCACCGACTAGTTTACAAAAGACTTGTTTTGGAATCATCTCAAACAAAGAGCTGTTGGAGACCCAAAGCTCATTTGCGTATCCTAGGTTTCTAACAGCTTGTATTTCTAGTCCTTTGAACCCATTGATTACATAGATTACTTTTATTGGTTCCCGAGGGTAGATTGAACTGCTAAGCCAAATTCTGTTATAACAATAGGGTTATAAAAACAAAAAAATTCATTATGTCTATATAAACATTGTATGAATGAATGACTGAATGCTTTATATAGCCTAATAATAATAATGATGAGAAGAAGAAGAAGATTCAAAAGTAGTAGGGAGAACCAAAGCTTAGTTAACATTTTTCACTTCCTGTTCGTGTTTTACTATGATACTACTATATCATGATATTACTATAATATACATATTTACAGTGACTATATCCACATAAAAATGCACAATTACACATTAATGCATGCACACACTCACACACGCGCTCACATATACAAACAGACAATGTGGTCAGAATGCATCAGTTTTGTCACCTCTTACTAACTTTACCTATATAATGACCACTTTTTGAGTCTGGATTTCAATGAATATTTCTGCCAAAGTGGAACATAAAAACAAACAAACAAACAAACAAACAAAAACACCACAAAAAATGTTTTTTTATGATCTCTGAAACCACTAACAAACAACACAAACAATAACAATAACAAACTTGTGTAATTTGAAAATGGTACTAATTTGAATGGTGTAGACACCTTGAAAGTATCCTTAATATAAATAACAAATAATATTGGACCCAAAAATGAACCCCGGGGTTCACCACAAACAATGCCTAAGCTAACATACTCTCCCATCTTCTCAGTCTCCTGGTTCTTAAATGACTTCTCACCCAGTATGATATGACGTCTCTGCTCCCATACCGCTCCAGTGTATTCAGAAAGATGTCATAATTAGTAGTACCAAATTGTTTTTTTTTCTTTTGAAGAAGAAGAAATATGAATACTCCCACAGGAAACTGGTTATGTTCTATAGTATTCGTAAGTTTTAAGTAAGTTCCTCAACTGAATCAATTAATGCCAGTGAAGTATTAGTTCTGAATCCATATTGATGTTCAGAGATTTATTTATGTTTATCCAAGAATTTTTAAATCTATTAATGAACCGTTTTTCTAAGATTTTAGAGAGCGGTTATTTTTCCTTTTTGTATTAAAACATCCAAGACTATGAATTTCCTTAAGTGTTACCCAAACACCAGTGTGTGCAGTATGGGACTATTTTTCTGGAGTACATTGACAGGAAGACCATTGTTGAGAATGTCCATCCATCCATCCATTATCTACACCTGCATATTCCTACGCATGGAGATCTGAAGGATTGTATCCCAGCTCTCTTTGGGCGAAAGGCAGGGGTACACCCTGGACACGTCGCCAGTCCATTGGAGACCTGCATGTAGGCAGTCAATCAGCCACTGTGCTGCCCATATTGAGAACAGGATATTTAAAAATCCATTTTTCATACTGCTGCTGCATTGTTGGCGCTGGCATCAGCAACCAGATCAGAGTGGTGTCACTGAGATTGCTAGGTGTTCAAATGCACATTTGTCAGACACATCAAAACTCTAAAGACGTGAGTAATTTAGGGGCTTTTAAGAGCTTTATAATAACATGTAAATGATCTACTTTCAGAGGCGCAATGACTTACTGAGCAGACTCATAAGTACAAAAACATTTATTCTTCTTACTTTTGTTACTTCAAGTGAAAGCATAAAGAAAATCCTACTTGATCATATAAGAAGCTATGAGTGAAAAGAATAAATTATGACTCATGGAAAGTGGCCTTTAATTGATGTGTGGGAGGCACAAGACCAGCTGGAGCTGTTATAATCTCCACATTTGATTGAAATGATATATAACGTATGAACAAAATATACACCATGTTCTATAAATGTATAGTTTGAGGAAAACCAGCTTTTACAATAACCTTCCTCGGACACTGACAGTGACGTATAGACAAAACTAAAGTGTTCTATGAACAGGTTTAATGTATATTTCAAGATCAAACATGGCTCTTTAAATGCACACCCCAGTAGTACAGTTAGCAGAACTCTTTTACCAATAAGTTTTTTTTTTTAATAAGAGATTATCAAACCTCACAAGATAGTTCACTTTCGAAGCTATCAAATTCTTCCTTTTTTCCACAGGATAGTAAAATGCATGTTGCTTACTCCCAGCATCTGTGAGGATATAAACAAAGCTCTTGAGGCAGGAAGTGTCTGTGTATCAATGTCTACGTATATGTTTGTGGCTGAACGTATTAATAACATTCATCCAACCCTTAACGTCCAGGTTTCCAGCAGTGTTAGTTTTTGCATTGGCCAAAATAGTATCCCTTAATTGCATTTGTAAACGCATTAAGAGAACACATATATGAACGTGTCTTCTTCTGTTTCTTTCCTTGCAGGAAGTTGTAGTCGGCAAAATCCCACCTTGTTCTTTCTCTTATAGAACAACAACTATAGACCACAACGCACACTCTGCACATCATTACACTTTAATGCAAATGCAAACATCCAGTGCGTATTCAAACTTCTTCAAAGCTGTACATGACCCAGTTTAGGATTTTCACATGCCCTCAGTTTGACTTTGACCAGGTGTCTGTTACTCTAACTTTTCTTGTAATTGTCTTTGGTATGTTCCAGTTAACCCCTGCCTTTCACCTGAAAGTGAGCTGGGATAGGCTCCAGCAGACCCCCGTGACCCTTCACAGGACAAAACGCATAGGCTATAGATAATTGGATGGATGGGTGGATGGATGTTCCAGTTATGGTTATACTTGCATCTGCTCCTTGCAACACCGACATACCTCAAAATGCTTAATAGGTGCTTAAGTTTACCATTACAGAAACCGATTCCCACTGAGTGAGTGAGTGGTTGGCATTTAACAACACTGAACTCTTAATGATAAGTTTTTGTTGCCCCCAAAAAGTGCACACTTCAGCTAAGCACTGAGTTGAGCATGAATCATTGCCCTCTTTTTAATTCATTTTTAATTATGACTTTTAAACTTTATTCAGTTTAAAAGCATGATTGCTGTAGTTTATTCTTTGATGTAACAACCACACAGAGAAGTAAAGTTCATTTAGAATATAAATAAATTAACAGTGTAATTGATCATATTGTTTGTTCACAAATATTTAAAGTCACTTTTTTGCTCTTTGCTTTCCCCTTTCCTTCATCTCCTCTGTTAATCGATTAAGAAATCCCACAGACTAAGAAAACAATTCATTTATTTAAGTCAGAGGAGTGCAAACATTCCATTGATCTGCGCAGCATTGCACTTTTTTTTCAGACACCTGCCAGTGTTTGACAACACTAAAGAAAGCCTTAGAAAGTTAATCAAACAGTTTAATGCACTTAGAAACTATTTGTGAAATCAGGGGTGAGTTCCCACCTTATCTGTTGCCTGTTTCACAAGTAATACAACAATTATTATTATGTTTTAACAGACCAACAATTAAAAATTGGGTAAATGTGGACCATCCAGCAGGACGAAACCAACAGAAAAGAATGACTGGAAAAGAAAAGTTAGGTGCTGCAGTAGTCGAGTCAAGGTCCAGAGCTCAAGGTGACTGAAATGCTGTGTGGTGGGACCTGAACAGAGCAAATACCAGCAAATAACCTGAACCAATGTTTTAAAGAATAGTAGGCTTAAATCTCTCATCAGTGACGTGAGAGACACATAGCATCATACAGAAAACAATTACTTAAAGTTATTGCTGTTTAAGGTGGTTTTATAAAGCGTTACCATAATCGGGTGCTCTTCGTGTCTCAGACTATTTCTACATTTATTGATTTATCATTTTAAAGACTCACTTCAATCCCATTCAGCACAGGGGTCTACCAGAACCTAACAAACTATGACAGGTAGGTAAATCGGTTTCTGCTACTTCTTCTTTTTACCTCTATTGGTGGCTACCACAATGGCAACAAAGCTTCATGTTGAAATGTCCACCACAGAGTAACTGATGCTGAATATTATTAGATTTGTTTATTATTAAAGCAACAATATCACTTCACTATTTTCATCTTATAGTTATTGTCGATACTTTTATATTGCACCACCTCTATTCAGCACACATTTCAACTGAAAGAGGGAATCTTGTCTCCATCACAAAAAAGTTGCTGTTTAACTGTCCAAGGGTACTGTGTTTGTGGTGCCAGCACATAATCTCAAGGCTTTATGTGGCACCATCATGTAATGGGATATTTAAGAGATTGGTTTTGTTTTATGAATTTCTGTGAGATCGCATTGTCCTTCACAAGTCTGAGCGTGCATTCCACTGGCTGATAAGCAAACATAAGGCAGTAAGACTGAGACTGGCTGCACTGAAGAATGGGAAGGGCATCATCAAAGATGACAAACTGGTTAATAAGATAAAATAAATAAACCAAAATAGCTAAAATTTTACTGTTTGGCTATCATGGTATTATAGTATTTTGTACATTTTGCTGCTATCCTGGGATGCTGAAATCAATGGATTTTTTTTACGGATTGCTTTCACAGGATCAAAACATTTCAAAAACTCTCTTGCTCACTGAATGGACATTTTTCTTTTTTTTTTTTTTTTCTTTTTTTTTTAATGCAGAAACAAGTTTAAGTTAGGTAGGTTTTGGAAGATGGACACACATTTTGAAGTGTTTGATGAATGCCTATACTTTTCTAATTGTTTTTCAGTTTGATATTTCAGTGAATACTTCATGTACAGAGAGATGGAAAGGTACTATGATCTGCTATGTCTCTGTGTGTATGCACAGAAAACATATGACACCTGCATCTCACTGCACTGACGAGCTACAGTAGAGTTGATGAAAATGCCAGGTGCATTAGATGCACCACGCTATAGAGATAATATAGAGATAAAACAATACTGTTCTGTCTCTTCTAACAAAGTCTCTATTAAACTGGACAATAGTCCCTACTTAAGTCTAACTAAGTGTGGTATAAAGCATGATTCATGGTTCTATGCTACAACTATACACATAGGTAACCTATGTGTATAATTGGCACTAATAATTGACTGTTGTGGCTTGTGTCCCTCTGTAATTACACCATCAAACCCTGCTTGAAGATGACATGGAAGAAGTGGGAAGTAAAGTGCAGCGAATTTGCATGACTGCACATGCAAAAAGGAGTTTTGAGCATAGACATTAAAAACCAGATAACCCTTGAAGGACCTTTAAAAAATTTTTAGACTTCTTTTAAGTTGAAAAAAATTGAAAAAAAATAAATAAATCGCACAAAACAGTCCTTCTCATAAAAGTGCCATAAAAATACTATATATAAATATCTTTTTCACTTTTATCATATCAGATAATTTCAAAAGGTTCAGACCTAAGCATTGATAGAACTTGCCTTTAATGTTTTTTTTAATTGCAAAAGATTTTTATGCCTTTTTCTTTTGTCGTAGAAACCAATTGATTTTTTTTTTCAATGGAAAAAACACAAAATATTTGGGATGAGGTAATAACAGCCTTGACCATAGCCTTAACACTGATTTGAAACATTATTATTTTTAGAGGAAAGGGAGTTTATTTAAAAAAAAAAAAAAGTTCACTTTTTACCCTTATGTCCGAAAATGGTCCAGCTCATAAAAGTATAATAACAATATTAAATATCCATTTTTCTCCACTTTTACCACATAAAACCTTTTTCAACATCTTCACCAATAACCATAGACATAAGGTTGTTTTCAGACAGTCCTCTAGGCGAATGGCTCCCCATTTGTAATTTATGTTTCTTGGGTAAACATAAATTACTCTTTGAACATCAGTATGGATTCAGAACAATGAGAGTTTTGCCAAACTGCTCCATGAAGAGGTGCTACCTGAAACCTCCTGAAGCCCTGGGGTCAAGATAGGAGAGGGAAAGAACGGCAGGGCCTCTTCAGGTGTGGGAGATCACAGGATTTCCCCATTTCTTGATCTCCATGGTGTCATCATACATTCCCTCCTCCTTCTTTTCCTCTTCTTTTCCTCCAAGCTGCAGGGCCAAAGATGCTCCCCTGATCCCTCATGGCTCTCAGATGAAGCCTCACAGCTGGTAACATCATCCTCTGCTACTAACCCTAACTCCCTGTAGCATACTGCTCTCTCTCCTCAGAGGACTATAAAGGCTGATTTATGCTTCTGCGTCAACACTACACTTTAGCTGTGGTGTAGGTGTGAACCCTACAGCATAGGCTATGGCATCACCTAATGTGTCATGCACCTCTCTCCAAATGCTTGTCATCTTTGTTCTTTTCAATCTGGGCAGAATGATAGTTTGCTACAATGTCCATTAAACACTCAACAATAATTAGATCCAACTCACATAACATACATTTGATCTGTTGCTATGTTTGAGTTACATATAGAAAGTAAACAAAAGGAAACTTGAAACTGCGAAGCACTGTGAGCTCCAGCACTGCAGAGAGGGAACCCACACTGCTGCTTAGCAGTTGGTGGTGATACAGAATTTAGCTGTGATCACACCAAAACTGTTTTTCCTATATTTTTGAAGGTAGAGGCTTAGATTTGTTACGTATTCATGAGGAAATTATTATATGTTAAGATTAAAATATATACATATATTTAAAAAAAGTGATTATAATGGGTGTCATGAGGGCCAAATTGAACCTGAGAGTAAAGACCTATTCTACACACCTTGAGGTAGAGGGGATAGTAGAAGTATGATAATAATTTTAAAAAGCAAATGTTGGACAGGTTTTATACAATATGCAAAATATGCAGTAAAAACATTGTCCCTGAAGTTTAGCTAAATTCTTTCCAAAGACATCCATTCACCCTTTCTATTTGTTCTCTCTCTTTCTCAGCTTTAACACTTTATTTATTCTTTAAAGTGTTAAAGCAAGACATACAGTGCACCTGACAGACACCTTTTTGTAGGATAATCACAATGTTTCTTAATATTCAAACACAAATCCCAACAATTAAAGCAAAAATACTCACCCACATGTACAAACATAAATGCTGCCTCTTTTGCAAAGCCAGAAAAGAGTCTTTTTTTTCTTCAGATTTTTGGAAGAATAATGGGAGAAGGAAGTTTCTAAAGTGCCATCCTTTTTGTGAATGTCAATCATCATGTTGCCTTCAATTCCTCAGGAAGGTCAGTGTTACATGTATAACAAAAGCCAGCAGTCAAAGGTCTCTTTTAAGCCTTGTCTGACTGAAGTGTTAGTCATCATCATTTTTTTTTTCTACACTGCTTCCAAAGTGCAAAGCCAGAGAAGGAACATCAGGGTTACAGTATATTAACCCTCCTGTTGTCTTCACTGTGTCTATACACCCGTTGTCCTCCGGGTCAAAAATGACGCTCACTGAAGATCTAAATTAAAGAATTTTCATTTAATTCTAAATGCCAAATCTATGTTTCATGAAGAAACAATCTCTGAGTCCTCAGAAACTATGTGAATTCCAGAGCTTTCCCGTTTTACAGTTCAGAAAGACTGCAATCGGTCAGTGGACACCACTTGTTTTTATTTCAACACAGATGTCATGTTTTCTTCACCAAAGTAGATTTTTATTACTATTTATTTAGTTACTTGAAAGCGACAAGCAATACTTTTCCAATGTTTCTGTCACTTCAGGAAGAGTCATAAAATTTCAATTTGAAAAAAACAACATTTAGTCTGTTTTCTCTGCAGTTAACTATAGTCCCGGGTCACCTGAAGACATCCATCCATCCATTGTCTATGCCCGCTATTTCCTGTGCAGGGTCACAGGGGTCTGCTGGAGCCTATCCCAGCTCTCTCCAGGCAAAAGGCAGGGGTACACCCTGGACAGGTC
>JBAMYA010021467.1:0-16702 GCA_037176975.1 Arrhamphus sclerolepis | reverse complement strand
TATATGTCTATATATGCTTATGTATATATGTAAGATATATATATATACACACACACACACACACATATATATATATACATATATACATACATATTTATTTATTTATATTTAAAAGTATCTTCCTGGACCTCTCCGAGTGTCTGCTAAATAAAAATATGCATCAAGATGAAATCCTTAGTTTTCTCTATAAAATGCTGTTAATGTAATTGTTTCTGAAACATTCATTGTATCTCAGAAAAATGTGTCAAGTCTGAAGAAGTTGGAGGAATGTTTAAGGTATAAATAAAACAGAATGCAATGATTTGTAAATCTAATAAACAGGTATTTTGTGGTAATTCATCAGCGTCTTTGTTTTTGGTTCTGTAAAAGGATAATAAGTGATGAGAAATGTGTAACATAAATTTATTCACATCAAGCCAAAAACAAAAAAAGAAAGAACACAAACAAACAAACAAAAACTTTTACAATTTTGACATGACAGTCAAAACCCAGTTGTTTTAGTGTAAATCCCTCAAGGTCAGAAAAAAAACAAAACACTGCATTTCTACCCTAGTTGTGTCTGTATAACATATTGTACTGGGGGGTAAACACAGTAAAACCAGTGAGATCTTGCAGTTGTCTACACATCTTTTCATTTACGATTCCACACTTTGAGAAATTCTGCAAAATTGCATATTTAGTTGTATTTTCTAAAGCTAAGCTAGCTACCAAGCCCCATTTCTGTGTTTGGTTTTTATTCTTTGCAATCACCTCAATTAATAACATCATTTATTTGACAATAAATGCTTAAGTTAATCACGGGTATCTAATATAGATTTATTAGCCTTGTCCCATGTACTCAAAGATTTCCTCTGATTTTCTGAATCCTTTGATGTTATAACAAACTGTAGATGATATTCAAAGTCTTTTCAGTTTTATGCGAAGGGTTTTTATTCTGAAATTGTTTCAGAATTTATAGATGCAGATTTTAGCAGGTTGGTAAGAGGCACTGCCTCTCTAAGGAGCTTCTTTTACACTCAGTCGTGGCCCTGAAGTGCTGCCTATTAACCTTATTAGTCGCAAGATGTTCCTGCAGGTGTTCCTCAAAATAAGCTTAATTTCAACATCATGTTTTCTGTTTTCTGTTGTGAATGAAATGTGTCCCAGCGTCCCAACCTTTTCAGAAATGTGGGTGTAGAGCCAAATGCAGATGGAAACAGAAGGCAGCAAGAAAGGAAATCTAAAAATATTATATGTAATCTTAAAAAGTAACATTTACACGGGTAGGTTACTTAGTTAATGGCCCAAAGTTATTCTTATTATAAGGAGAGAATATGATTCTTTCAAATCAACTATTTAGTGTATGTTCTTTTTATAAAGTTTATGGTTTAGATGGTTATTTTAAATTTTTGTTTTTAAATTATATCAGAAATTAGAAGGAAAATAATGATATTTTGGCCTTTATTGGAAACATATTTCATTTCAGAATGGCTTTATTTATTTATTTTTGTTTACAGGAGCTCAATTTCACAACTGGCTCCATTTTAATGGTCCATCTGGTTTTCATATGTCAATCTGTTGTTCAATTTTGAATTTTAAAAAAAGCTATATTCATCTCTGAACAGAAAGTCAGTTTGATCCAGTCACCTGACATGTATTTTTGGAAAAGAGAAACTCTCTTTTCACCTAAAAACACTTCCCAGGAACGACTTCAGAAGGTTCAGTGGAACAAATCCTCTTGTGGTTGGAAAATGTTTGGTGTTAAAATTCTTTTTCTTCTCTGTACTTGCAGACATTCAGCTGGATCAACAAAAGATGAGCATAAGACTGAGAAACATACTGAAAACCAACACAAAAGATGTCTAACAAACAGTTCAAAAACTGAAAAGAGGTGCACAAAGGGACACTGTGGGACACAACAGGCTTTCATGCAAACACACAATTAACATTTGGAGTAAAAAACCAACATGATAAACATATAATTAAACCCTGGAAAAAGAACAAAGTCTCGTCCGTACGTGCAAGTCTCATTTTTAGCATGTCGGCCATCTGTGATGGACTCCACCAACATGACTAACAAAGTAAAAGACACATGCAAAGATCTGGAGACATCAGGTAAAACCTGACAGAGAAAAGCTCACCAGGTAGCAGCAGAATCATCTGTAACACAAATACATTATTTTGCACTTTTTAGAACCACTCAAATTATTCACATCAGGGGCCTCCTTTATAAAACTGTACATAGAATTCTTATTAAAAGTTCCCTTACAGCCAAAAAATGAAAAATGTGTGTGCAAAACATAATCTGATTTATAAAATTGTGTGTTTCCTTAAAATCTATCGTATAAATCTCAGTCCACCTGGAGGATGGCAGAAGGGTTTGTTGCATATTCCACCCTCAACGCATCCACATTCTACCATAAATGGTCAATAGAAGGGAGTATTATATATAGACGTACTTCTCTGGGTGGTTATAGAATAGCAGTGCATCACTGCAGGAACTGCAGGTTTGGCTGTTTATGAGTACGCGGATCTATGAGTTTGATACGAACTGAAGTTACAGTATGAGGTGGACGTGGCTTCAATTCACCACCTCAACGGGTGCACACATTGTGTGATCAAGTTTCAGGACCTGTTTTGTTTATTTATAAATCAGGCTCCAGGTAATGTGCAGTTCCAGCTTTTTTGCCTCTTACTTATTTCATGTGTCATACACAAAGCCTGTGGGCCAAACCTGGCCTGGTACTTCCTTTCACCTGGTCCCCACAAGCGTGCAGACAATCATATATCTAGAACGTTTCTGAGGAAATTTCAGTGTGACTGTCAGTTTGATTTGTTGACACAAAGTCAAAACTTGCGATTTACCATTATTATAATAAAATTATATGTAAAAATAATTATGACATAATTTATGTTAAAAAAGTTGATATTTTCTGACATGTTGAAATTAAAAAGTCCCATTTTTCTTCGACATTTTCCAAATTTGTTTTGCTTTACAAAAATATGAACATTTTTAAAATAAATGTATGAAAAGAAAATGTGATAATAGTACAAAAAGTTGAAATTATAGAAAAAAAATGCAATTTTATGGCTTTTAATTTTTTGTAAGAAATAATTTATATTTTCTAACAAGCAATTATAATTTTAAATCAAAAGGGCACCAAAAGGGCATCTTTTTTGACATGCGTGAGCTTGGTTGTTTTTATTTTCATTTGTGACTTCACATGAAAAAAAACAAAAACAAAAAACATTTTAGTACAAAAGTCCCAGTTTAAAAATAAAGGTGATTTTTTGTGGAAAAAAATGATATTCTATGACACAAGCTCACTTATCATGAGAAAAATGCACAAATCTAACATTTGACAACTTTGTCATAATGAAAACTTTTTTTTTTCTTAATTTGCAGTTATGCAAGAATAGTATGTAAAAAGGTGTAAAATGGTGAACTTCACAATACTACTTTTATCATAAAATATCAAATTTAGCAAATATAACAACCTTTATCATAAAATAGAAATTTATACTAAAAATCTATTTTGATCTTGCAAAATCTCATATTTAACAATAATTTAAAAAAAAAGATAATTTTGCGAGGTTGAAACTTTTTATTGTACAACCACAAATGTAGGACCTTTCAACTTTTTTGTTTTCATATCACATATTGTTATAAAACAAAGTAAATTTTACAAAAATCTTGAGAAAAACTAGCAACTATTTGTTGTAAAACATTTACTAAATCACGACTTGACATAAACCAGTTGTTCTCCACCTCAGTTATTCCACTTTTCAGTGCCGAATCATTCACATCAGTTATAATGCTGTTTCATTTACCTCAGAAGTCGGAAGTCAGAGCTGGGAATGACATCACAGCCAAGCAATCCAGTTACAAAGTTGGAAAAATGTTGGACCACCACTAAGAAGAATTGGGAGCTTCTACTCTTTACACCAGGGCAGCCATCTTCGATTGTCAACTCAGTGGTGGTGAGGATTCTCCAACTTTCCAACTTGGAATTCTGACTTCAGGGAGTGTTCTAGTTGAAATTTCCCACTTGGAACTTTAAAATCCCAATTTCCCAGTTTAAATGGAATGCAGCATATGTTTATGACCGTTGTCCTTGAGTTTAACACGTTTTTGATCTTATAGCATTATAATAAGTTCCTTTTAACAAACTCTTCAGAAAAGTCAAAATAAGAAAGAAATGTCGACAAAACTAATATAAAACAGGAGAAGGAATGCTTGTTTTCCTACCCTAAGCTTATAAAACTTTATATGTGGTCTGGAAACACCCTTGTGGGAAGGACACAGATGTCCAATATCCAAATATCCAATCATAACCGGCAGTTTGTTGTATGGCTGATGCATTTATATGACAGCCCTATTCACAGGGGTTCATAAGGGCCGTAGCTGAGAGGATGTACCAATGACATGCTTATCTGTGCCTTGGCAGCCCTTCTCAGCAACACAATCACACTCCAAGACACCCTGAATTACTTTGAACAAAACAAATGGCATTCACAATTCCAGGAGATAAGCAAAGGGGGCATGTGTGAAATAGACAAACAAACAAAAGCGAGGGCTAGACGTAGCGGTGGAGTTAATCTTGGTCTGGGGCCGGATTAACGGCCGTGGCTGCAGTTTCTTGCAGAATAATCGAAGAGGTCCTGGTTTTATGAATCACTCCGTCCAAAACGGCAATGAAAGCTGCAGAGAGTCAATGAAGGGAGAAATAACCAAGAAGAAAGGAGGGCAGGCTTTGACTGTTTTTCTTTTTTTCATTTAATGTCCTGCGGTGGCTGCTGAGGACTGAAACAGGCTGGAGACACGAAAAAGGATGGATTTTCTTCCTGAATGTTGAGTGTTTCAGATTCAGCTTCCTTTCAGAGGCTCGAGTGAAACTTTCATGTGTCAGGTCTTTCAGGTAACACTGCAAAGCTGCAAAATGGTGGCCTATACTGCCTGATTTATCAGCTCTGCCACCAGAGACACACTGAATAACATCAGAGCTGTGAAGGGAAAGGGAGGCTCGGCCCTTTTGTTGCTGTAAACTAAAACAAACTTAGGAAGCAAAAAATTAGATGCAAGATGAGGATGTCTGCTTAAAGAGCGATAAATTGTTCCTATCTTCTTTCTCAGTTTAGTCAGGCAATTTCCAATAATAAAATGCTAAATCAAGAAGGTAGCCTCACTAATACCAAATACACATTTTCTGTGGGGGACCATTCTCATTATATTTAGCTCAGTTAAATTTCAATAAGAGCTGTCATACCTAATTAAATTCATCTTGTATGATTATTTGCGTATAAGAAAGTACTATCTATACATTTCTAATAAATGTTTCATTCCTGACATTTGCTGCAAAATCTTGAATATTTACCAAAAAATATTTCAAACCAGCCTTTCGCCCAAAGTGAGCTGGGATGGGGTCCAGCAGACCCCCGTGACCCTGCACAGGACAAAACGGGTCTAGATAATGGATGGATGGATGGATGGATATTTCAAACCAACACTGAAGTAGGTAGGAGTGTGTTCATGCAATGCCATCAGGGAAAGACAAAAGCAATGGCTTAGAGAAACCACTTTGTGCACATGGATCTGAATTGGGTTATTGATCCATCTAAATAAGGGGTATCAAACTCAAGGCCTGCAAGATGCATGCAAAGACAATCGAATACTTTTGTTTTTGTCTAAATCAGGGCATTTTGTAAAAATTATTATAGGACAAAAAGTTCAAATAATACAAAATTTATGTCGAAATCATACAAAAAGTTGATATTGGCCCCACCCAAAAAAGAGAATTTTATTAAAGTCAGAATTTTGTGACATTTGCGATTGTGCAATCGAAGTCTCTATCTTTCAAAAGCTGCACTTTTATTACAAAATTAACTTTTTTACAAATACGTTAACTTTTTTCATTCAATTTGTGATTTTACAACAAAAATACAGTTTTATGAAATTCAAGATTTTATGACAAAAAAAAATCACTTATTTTATGTAAAAAAGATTTGATATTGCCAAATTTTCCATTTTACAGTAAAATTATTTTTTAAATGAAAAAAAGTCCATTTAAAAAAAAAAGTTGCAATTATACTTAAAAAAGAGAATTGAGAAGAGAATTGTAATACAATAGGGTGATGATGATGTAGCCCAGGATGAAATAGTTTCACACCCTGGTGTCAGTCATTTCATTGGTACATGCCAAATAGATAGTCTGGCATATCTCCAACAGGGATTGAGCTGCTGCTTTGTGCGCTACCATTTTTGACCTTCCAGCCAACCATATGAACCAGACTTTCTTTTTTTAGATAGGACCTTAAAGAAACTGAAGATAAGAAAAAAAAGGGTACATTGCAGACAACAAGAGGTGCTGCAGGTGAAATGAATCAAGTGATGAACCATCCACTCGCCTCCTCGTCCTTTCAAGATGATGGAAAACAGAAGGAAGACAGTCTTGTGTCTTTCAGCGCTGCTGTCATAAATCAAAACATGTGCCATGGTGTAAAGCTGTCATGCTGGTCCAGTGTAGTAATTAACACACCCGGTGTTTTCATGCGCATCATTCCTCTTGTGTAAAGATATTCAGGACTAATTACAATCAGTACAACACTGAGCACATAAGTGTGAGTGTATATTTCTGTGATGAATTACTACACTGCTATTTCATTTCATCCTACATGATTAATGGTGTATAAATAAACTCGGCTTAATTGCTGTACTGTCGCATGCTTTGTGCATGTATGAAGTAGCTTTGTAATAGACAAGCCCAGTTCCAACATGGGGTTCATCAGAGATTGATGATGTGTTCAGTTGGAAAAAAGAAGAAAAAATTAGCAAAGCAAAAATCAAATTAGCACTCTGACAGTTTATTATCAATAGTGTAGCTTTCTTAATTAAAAAAAACAAACAAACTTATAATTATTCCTAAGTAAGGAGAGATTTGACTCTTGAGGGATCTTAGTTCATTTTTCTGTGCTACATTGCACTTTAGGATTTAATTTTAGCATGCAAAGTTTTGGAACAATTTAAATATATGTCTTATGCTGTACAGGTTAGGGTGTCTCAGTAGAAAGATGCTAATCATGGTAAAAATGGTCCATCGTTGCTCAAAAATGTGGTCATAGATCTCAGAATGAGACAGGAGCAAAGATGGAAGATAGAACCGTCTTGTGACCAAGGTACAGATATCAGCAGTCTCAGAAATTTGGAGGAATCATCTCAGAGTGTGACGGCCTGTCACTGCCTCTACGTTCTCTGTTAGCTAACCAACCAATAGGAACGTAGCATGCACTCTATCTCTTCTTTCAAACCTTGTTACTTCTGGAGGTTCTTGTCTTCCTTTGTTTTGATGTTACTGCCACTTAGAATTGCTACGTCTATCACCACTGCCTCTTTCTGGAACTTTTCCACCACGAAAATGTCTGGCTGATTGGCCATTACCAGTTTATCAGTCTGGATTTGGAAGTCTCACAGGATCTTAGCTCTTTCATTCTCCACAACCCTTAGAGGTATCTCCCATATGGACAACAGGACCTCCAACCCATACTTGGCACAGATGCTCCTGTGAACTATTCCTGCTACTTGGTTGTGGTGTTCCAAATATGCTGTACCTACCTGCATCTTACACCCTGCTATTATGTGCTGGATGGTCTCAGGGGCTTCTTTGCACAACCTGCACCTGGGATCCTGTCTCATATCATAGACCCCAGCCTCTATTGTTCTTGTATTCAGGGCCAGTTCTTATGCGGCCATGATCAATGCTTCTGTGTTATCCTTCAGACCAGCTACTGGTAGGATTTCTTGATATCAGCCATTCCCTCTATCTGTTGATGGTACATCCGTGTAAGGGTTTGTCCTTCTATGATGGTGCCTCATCCTCTTCTTGTCAGTGGTTTGCATTGGGTTTGGTGTTTGGTTTATTGTTTTGTTCGAATGTGGGTTTGTTTCAGAGTTGGTGTTCTTGTTTTCTGGCTCTTTGTCCTGTTCTTTTCTTTCGTCTTGGTTTTTCTGTTTTATTTTGAAGTCCTGTTTTATTTTGAAAACAGAGGTTTGTGCCCCATTTTGTTCTGTTTGACTTTTCTGTGCCTCATCTGCCCTGCTCTGTTTCACCTGTGTCTTGTTACTCCTGTTTGTGTATTTAAGTCTTGTCTTTCCCTGTGTCTTTGCTGGTCTGTCATGTTTGCTCCCTGTTTATCTGCCCTGGCGGTTTGAAAGTCCTTTTGGATTATACCTACCTGGTCTCCAGGCTGCTGTTCTGCATTTGGGTCCTGCAACAACTTCCTGTGACACTTCCACACTGTGTTTCTTCCGCCTGAGACATTCACTTAGCGGTTCATGATTGAGGACCATCTTCTGGACATATTCCCAGATGTTTGTTGTTTCAGCTTGGATGGTGGCCTTCGCGCTCACCAGTCCTCTGACTCCTTCTTTCGCTTAGTGAATAGTCTCTGGCCAAACGAGGAGATGGAAGCCACTGAATGTGTGTACATATTTTATGCGTGTGTAGAATTATTTATTTCATACTCATCTACAAACTCTTCTCATATATGTTCATTTGTGTGATTTAGTTATTCATACATTTATAATAATAATAATAATGATAAGAACAATAATTGTTCTTTTTTTATTTTAAAAGCATTTATTTTTTTGACCAGGTATGATATCTTTTTCTTTTTCAGCCATTTGGGTAAAAGACATGGAAAACCACTGTGGTCATCAAAAACAATTTAGAGCTGATGAGAGATTGGAGATGATAACTTAAAATCAATGAATAAATAAAAAACAATATTCCTCTGAAAGAATAAATATTAAATTATTCAAAGATGTCTCCACTCAGGGCACATACTCAACTGCCTCAAGTGTTCACTATATTTTGGACAAAGAAAACCGATTAGTGGGCCTTGACATTGAGGAACCTTTTACTATTTTTTTTTCTCGAAAATTCAGACCAATCATTGGTCAGTAATTTGGTGAAATGTTCTGCAGTTGCTTGGAGGCTGAATCACATCAGTAAAGTGAATCTACACTGACCTAACTGGTGGAAATAGTGCACCATTTGTTCCTGAATTAAGGAATTTTAATACCCATAAGATCAAAGTGAGAATCAGACCTCCCTGTCTGCACGGCAGGATACAAACAGCAGGTAACAAAGACCTTCTGCTGGCCAAGCTGCCACGGTAAAATAGTCCTAATGTCAGCCATTATGAATATTGTCAGCTAATGAGTAAATTAAATAAGAGAATTACAGTTCGCTCGGTAATGAGTTCACCTAATTAGACCATTCATTAACTCTGAAAGAGGTATGTTATGGGTGTAGAACTTACATGGAGTTTAATGAGAGTGAAAAAGAGTTGGAATGAGACAAGTGTCTTCAACTGATAGTCCAATGACAGTTGTCCATCTCTGACTTATTAATCAAGTCAATACCTTAAATCAGGTGTGTCAAACTCTATTTCATCCTGGGCCACATCATCACCACAGTTACCATTAAAGAGCTGGTTACTTTCTCAGTCAGCGATGTCACGCTAGTTTCTGGACTCAGTCATAAAATAAAAAAATGATAAAAAAGCAAATTTTTGTCATAGAATCTTAAATTTTACAAATTAGGGCTTTTTGTACTTAAATCACATTTTTTTTCCCCCCGTATAACGCAAATGAAAAAAAAAAAGACTTGGAAAAAACAAAAGTAAAAAGTAAATTTTTGTCATAAAATTTCAAATTTCACAAAGATCACAACATTTGTTATAAAATTGAGACTTTTTTTTTTGGAAGAATCAAAAATTAAAATTAATTTTGTGGTTAAATTGCAGATTGACTTTCTATTGTACAATCACATATATCACAGAAATTGTTACTTTTTAAATGTAAAATTACAATATTTTTGTAGGAAAATAACTTCTTTTTGCAACATTTTAACATAAATGAGCAACTTTTTGTCATAAAATCTTTTGGAAACGTTTGCTAAATCATGACTTATTGACATAAAACAGTCTCCTGGCTGCTCTCCAGACCTTTTTATGTCAGTGCTGATTCAAACAGGCAATCACACTGAACTTTCCTCAGAAATGTTGTAGTTATAATTAGATGAATTTGCACACTCTCACGGGCCAGATAAAATGAAGTGGTAGGGCCAGATTTGGCCCACAGGCCTTGCGCCTTAAATTAATGCAATTACACAAACAATGACCTTCTAGATTGTGTTGCATGTTAACAGTGTGTGAAGAGCTTAATGACATTCATTGTGGAACTGCGTTCGTTGTAAAAAAGACTGTTGCAGTTTTGCGATTGATGAGAAATAACCACACCTCTTTCCACCTGATGGTTTGGCAGATTTTTATTTTATTTTATTTTATTTTTTAATTCAGTGAAAAATGAATTGTCTGCTCATGAAGTGTCTGCTCAATAACCAACACCAAAAAAGAAAGGAAAAAACCTTACACTTTTCTCTTTGAAAGGCCAGGTAAAAGTGGAGTGATGGTGGTCAACGCTGTTTCGCATTTTGTACATCATTACCCTCTCTTTAAATGAGGCACTGAAAGTGCAGGCATTTAAGTGATAAAGGCTACAGACATGAGAGGTATCGGAGCAAAAAAAACCCCCCTGTAGATGGATGATGCTACCACTGACCCTCTCTGGAGGATTGTCTTTCTGCCCTACATGAAGTGCAGAAGCCACCCACTGCTTTTCCCTTGAGAGGCAGAGATCTCATTGTTTAGAAAGTCACAGAAGCTCTGGGGTGTTTGGCATTGAATGAGAGTTTTATTAGAATTACAAGACTGTGGCCCAAACCCCTTTTGTCGAAACCTTGATTTTTTGGGCTTTTAATGTAACATGATAGGAGAAATAGTAGTTGTCGGTTTTCTAGAAACAAACTTTTGATATTTGCTTCAGTGACCAAGCTGACGTAAAGTACAAATAGTCACAACATTATGTTTCTAACTTAAATGTTTCATTTAAATTTGTACATAGCCATTTGTAATGTCTATTTACAGCAGTTAAAATTTACAAATGGAAATTTACATGGTATTTATTGTTCACAATGCTCCTTGGCTTCATCGAGGTTTGCTTAAATTAATCAGGGATATCAATTTTTTTCATCTCAGGCCACATCATCACCATGGTTACCATTAAAGGGATGGTTATTTTTTATTTTCTAAAATGGTACATGGCTTGCACTTATATAGCGCTTTACAACTGTAATTCTACAGCACCAAAGCCCTTTACACTGTAAGCATTCACCCACTCACAGACCGGTTATCAGCGGAGCTGCCATACAGCGGCGCTGGCCAGACAACCGGGAGCAATCAGGGATTCAAGGACACTTCGGTGTACCCAGAAGGGGGCTTGAACCACCAACCTTCCGGTTCATGACCGAACCCTCTACCGCTGAGCCACCTTCCCTGTAAAACCAGCAATGTTGTCAGATTTCCCATTAGTTCCTTTGCTTGGTCGTGAAATTAGTTAGTATAAATTATGCTGAAATAATTAACATCTCTTGGCTAAACTAAGGTTCTTGGCATCCTCCTGCTGTCCATTTGCCCAGTTTTGGATTAACTGGGATTGTGCATTGTCAGTAATTACCAATTTGGAGCTGTGCTTTAAAACAGGACAGAAAGAAAACCACTTTTCAGGAACCCTATGGGTGACATCACCGGAGATTTGCTAAATAGCTTTGTAGAAACTATGATCATAGGCTATTGTTCAGTTTAGTCATCTCAGACAAAAGATGAGCATTGTGGGAAAAACTGGTTGTAGCTCAAAGTTGGTGGTGGTAGATGTCACAATGAGACAGGAGCAAAGATAGTAGGAGAGGAGAAAGACAGCAGAAAGGTAGAACCACCTTGTGACATTAGCACATTAGCAGCAACATGCTAATAATGCCAATGAACTGATGACGTATTTAAAGTTTGAAATACTAACTGAAGTTCTACACTGATATAACACTCATGACTCTCTTTAAAGGTATTCTAAACAGGTACTAAATGACAGTTTTTATTTTGTTTTTAATTACTGAGGGTTGGTCACCGTCCTTATGACCTTCAATTGCATTTTTCTACACTTGCTTAACTAACAAGGCATTAGCACATCTGAATGCCATCTCTGAAGGGAAGTATACATTATTTTTCAGTGGGACTTAGAAATTCAAACCATCGCCAGTAATGTTTGATTCTGGGTTTGGCAACACTGAATAACTGCAGCACTGGCCTGGGAGCTGCCAATGCACCAGCTGACTTGGGACTAACTACAGCTAGTCACTTTCAGTGGCTCACAGATGGTTTTTATTTTATTTTAATTATTCTTTTGCTGTAAATTTAATTGTATGCAGATCATTTTTCAGTGTGGAAGTTCTTATACAACCTGTGGCTGAATCAAAAAATAACAACAAAGACAACAAAAGGTTAGTGGTAAGTAAGCTGCTCAGGCTGGTAAATAAACAAAAAGGCTGTTGCATTGTTTAAAGACCAACTTGCCAATGACAGTCGAACTGAACAGGAAGCAGAACTTAGAAAAGGCTGGGAGTAACATCTGACCACAAACAGAACATCTGACAAGGAAGAAGCACAACCAAGGAGTATATGTGCTGAAAGAGGTGATTAGATGAGTGAATGCTGGTGATCTAATTAAACACAGGAAGCAGGTGGTGAGTGGTGAGCATCACTGGCAAAGAAAGAAATTTGGGAACTCAAGCAAATAGAAAAAGAGGAAAGAAACTTAACTGAAGTATAAACGCAACAGATCACAGCAACAATAACTTTCCTGCAACCACCCTAGTTGTCACTTTTACTTGAAAACGATGCAGACATCTGCAACTCTTCTTTTTATTTTAAAGTTGGAAAATGTTTGTGGTCTGCTGACTTCTTGGCCCTGAATCAAAGGCATCGGTGCATTTTGAGATTCAGTGTCGAAGAGCAGACCGCAAGAAATTGAGCTTTGTTTACTTTGTTTTCTCACTGGGTAGAAAGATAAATGACTGCAATGTCAGTAAGTTACTTCTGCTCAACATCTATCAGCTCAAACTCACACAGGAAACCGGGTTGTTTGCTTTGTTGCCATATCTGAGCTTCAAGGGGCAATAAAAGAAAAGAAACCACACTGCCACCTTGTGTCTGGTAGCATAATTACAGAGTGACACAAGCAACAAGTACCAATGCTAGCTGTGACTTAGGTACTGTAGCCAATGAGTGTAGCTGTTATGCCACATAGCACATCTCATTTGATGATGTAGGAAACTGAGGTGTTCTGAGTTGTTGACTGCGAGTTACCACGACTATAAAAAGCCATCATCAATGGAGCTACAATACTGTCACTCACCATGGCAACGCCAGTAAACAGAAGAGATCCTCCTACTGTTCTTCGTTGATTTAAAGATTTTTTTTGCAGTCACATGACTTCCTGCAGCCAGCTAACTGCAGCGGTAAAGGAAAGAGTTTAGGGAGAAATTTCAGAACGTTCAAGGAGCGTAGAAGCATCAAAAGTCACACTGTTAAATCCTAAAGGAACATTTCTTTCCTCACAAGTGGGAGCAGGATACTAATTTCAAACAATTAATTATAACTTCTAAATCATGTTGACTATCCGATGACTTTGTGGTGAATGGAAAAGAAGAAAATAAAGTACGTGTAGGCTATGTGCGTCTTTAAAAAACAGTGGCACTTTTCCTCAGTTCTGCTTCATTCACTTTCTAATAATATAATAGAGTGTGTTCAGTATCCCATCATTATTAAGAAAACTGGCATTAGAAAAACAATAATAAAATTAATAATCTATACTGTTTTGTGTGAAGTATGAATTTACTGTGGGTGGTATCTGTGATACATGGAATTAAGATTTCTCAAACACAATGCTTCCTTGTGTGGCATTAGGGGAAAATCAACCTTCCATCATGTGCAGAAAGAGCACTCATTGAGGAAGAAGCGATTACTCTAAAAGCAACCTAAAAAAGAAAAAAAAAAGAGCCAAATTACAGTTTGCTAATGCACACAGGAACAGAGAGCTCAATTTGTGGAGACATTCCCTGTGGTCTGATGACACTAAAACTGAACTGTTTGGCCATAATGACCATCATTTGTAGGAAAAAGGGGGAGCACCATCCCTGTAAGGTACAGGGGTGGCTACATCATGATGTGGGGGTGTTAACCCATGTCATACAGTTAAAAGGCAAAGCTACCTGTTATGGCTGTCACTGTATTCTGGGAATTTGGCTTCCGTTCTGTTGTGAGTGTTGTGTATGTGTGAGTGTTGGGCACGTGTATGTTGAGTGCCACAGCTCACAGGTTGCCCTGCAGCAGGAGCTGATTAACCGGATGCCATCCACCTATGCTGGAGAAAACTGATTGGTGCAGGAGGTACATCAGCCAATCCACCAGTCAGGAGGAGCCATATGAAGGATATAAGGAGCCAGCAGATGAGTCCCCAGGGGGACAGTAATCTGTAACCTGCTCTGTGCATGCGCATCCTTGTTTTGTGATAAAACCATCAGAAACTCTGTAACTGTGCTGAGGCTCTTGGGTTTTTCTATGCAAAAGTCTGTTTTGGTTTAGAGCATTTACACACTACTGCCATTAGTAATTGTGTTTTGTTATCATTTCCAGCTGTAACCTGCATGCATTTACTCCTTAGTTGTCTCACTGTTGGGTTGATTGCCAAAACTTCACCTTTGTTAATAAATAACTTTTATTTACCTTAAAAACAACGGGTATTATGTTACTTCCCTTTCCCCCCACGAGCTGGTCGTAACACTACCAAATACCAAGGACACATTTCTACAGTTAACTTCTAGTTTCACCACTTTTTAAAGAAATTCACTCATATGTGTGTGTGTGTGTGTGTGTGTGTGTGTGTGTGTATATGTATATATGCAATTCAATATTGCAGTGAGTAGCTGCAATGTGAGTGAGAGTGAATGTGTCCTTCACCAGCCCTCTTTGACAGTCTAACATGTTTTGTTCACACCTGAAACTCTGATTCTGTCAGAGGGCTAAATTCACTAACAGGGAAGCATCAAAGGACAAAGACACAAGGAAGGCAGTGATAGTGTGGTCTGTGCAGTACGGTGATGCACAAGGTGTTTGTTTGGTGTGCTGTGGTGTATGTAAATGAATGTATGGTGGTTTGTGTTGTGATATGTTGATTTTGTGGTGTGATATGTTGATATGTTTGATATAACCTCCCAAATCTGCCATGAAGCAGCTCACTTTAGTTATTTTTGACAGTATGCTTTTGGGTGTTTTTTTCTGATGTGTTGTTGATGTGCTGCCTTCCCTGGTTCAAATCAATCTTAAACTTCATACCTTGATTTTATCATCCAGAGATGGTACTTTTTATTTGACTCAGTGTTTCACCTTACAGCTCTGCCTTTCAGAAGGTATTTAAATTTGCCTTATTGATTCATACCCTTGCTGTCATTCCACTGAGCAATATTTCAAACCTGTACAACTTTATCATCGGTGTCAACACCTCAACAGCTGCTCCTTAAAGGGGAGAACCTCCTAAACTAATTTGTCGTAGTTTTCGCCTTAATAAATCATTCTTCCAAGAATATCCAATTTAAAACTGTTGAGCTTTGATTTTGTGCTCCACTTTCTCACTTCTCAGTTTTAGTCTACTTTGTTGTTTAATATGATAAAATTTCTGCTGGAGGAGCGCCTGCAGATCTCCCAGACTATCCTCTCTTCTGTGCTGCCTGTGATTACACCGGTACATTTTAATGATGAAATGAGAGATGAAAAGGGTTATGATTAAGACGTGCAAAAGCGAGATCTTGTGTGCAGGACTCACATGGTGTGGCTGTCGGCCGGTGCCTGTCATCATAATGAAGCATCAAGAGAGTGGCTGTGATGGCAGATGTGAGGGGGGTGGGGAGTGAACGGGGGAGGAAGATGGGTGATGAAGCTGCATTCTGCCACCAGGATGGACTCCAGCAAACAACGTTTCAGAGTTGAAAGATTACATCTGAATTCAATGTCAGTCATGCAGTTTCTATGGCTGGGTGTAGGAGGGAAAGAAGTGAGTAACTGGATGAAATATTCTCGACATAAAATAATTCTGGCCTTCTAGTTCTAAAATGATAACCCATTCCTGGGAGTGGGATACTGAAAATTGTTTAAAAATATTTCTGGTGGAAATTCAACTTCTAAGTATTTTTGCCAAAATCTGAACGTGTCTACATCGCCTGCATTACGACTATGTCAGTTGGCGAGCGAGCTGTGCTCAGGAAGATGGGTCTCCCAGCTGCCAATCAAAATGCACTACTACTATGTACTACTAGTTTTTACTCTAGTGTTTACTAGATGGAGTTTGCCAGACGCTAACTATAAGCTGAAGCTGTCAAACCTACATTATCACTCCAAACATCATGAAATAACCAACGATTCTTAGCCAGTTCATCTCTTATCAGCTGGTCGACAAATGCATGTTTGTTGCGACATTCGTACGGAGGCTAACACAGCACAAACAATCACACTTCTCAACCAGAGAAGGGTGCTAAAGAGCATAATATTATGGTGTCAGAGAAAGCTGCATGTAAACTATCAATTCAAAACCAACAAGTCCTCCAACTCATACGACCACCCCCTCGTTTGTCCATGCACTTGAATACGACCCCTTGGAGTGTTTTACCACCCCCTGGCGTTTCCAAGAAGCGACCCCGTCAGTGACATCATGGGAATATAACTTATTTGGTAGCCGCCCTTAGCTAACCAAGGTAAGTAGTCAGTAAATATTAATTTA